>PVIU01008429.1:0-83401 GCA_004026605.1 Ondatra zibethicus
ATTGCTCTCTATTCTTTCAGGAATACCTTTAGCAAATCTAGGTGTAGTCATATTGCAGATAACTCTAGAAACTACCATGTCCATTAGAGGAAATTCATCCTTACAATTCTGTTTCTCTATACCAACTCCTGGTACCAAATCTGTTGTGGGCAGAGCTTTCTAGAGTGCAGAACCAGCCATACATGATGGCGAGACAGAGAACTCTCCAGCTGCCCACTCCAAGATGCTGTGTACTTATCAGTCTCATTCTGGTGCTGTCAGTCTGCAAGTTTCATGCAGAGTTGCTGAGACTGAGTCCACAATGGAAGAGGAAGTGAAGGCAGGCAGGCACACACTCATGCTATTTCCTCCCAGGTTTCTTTGTATATGAACTACCCATCAAAAAGTGTCACCATGGGTCTTCTCCACTCTGCTAGTCCTCTCTGGAAATATCCTCATAAATATACCAAAGGTTGTGCCTTTTAACTCGTGTCAAATTTACAGTCAAGATTACTCCTCACAATCAACAGCTTTCTCATGTTCTGGGCCTTAGAAATCTTCTAATTTCCCTTCAGTCAGTATGATGTTAGCTGTTGGCCTATTAGAATCTGCTTTTGCTTTATTTTGATATGTTCTCCACATGCTCAGTTTGTTCTTCAGTCATTTTGTTATGAAGGGGTGTGGAATTTTATAAAATGCCTTTTAGAATTATTTCTTTTATTTTCTGAGCTTATAATATAATTACATTATTTCCTTCTTCTTTTTCTTTCCTCGAAACCCTCCCATATACCTCTCCTTGCTCTCTTTCAAATTCATGGTAATTTTTTCATTGTTGATTGTTATATACATTCATTCACACATACATACATACATACATATATATTACAAATATTTCTAAATATAAACTTCTTCACCTGCAGTAGAATGTTACTTGTATGTAAGTTTTCAGGGCTGACCAACTACTGTTGGATAACCAAGTAGTGTGGTCTTCCCCGAGGAAGACTCTTTATCCTGCATTCAGTATTCCTTATCCATCTATAATTCTTTGTAAGGAGTGAAATTTCCTTTATCCATCTATTGAGATTATCCTATGGATTTCGTCTTTGAATCTTGTTTATGTGGTATATTATACTAATTATTTTGTAGATATTAATTCTTTTATCCCTGAATTCAACCCTACGTCACCATGACTAATAACTTTTAAACATGCTGTTGGACTTTTCACATCTATATTCATTAAAGCTATTAGCCTATAGTTAACTTTTTGTCATGTCTTTCCCTGGTTTTGTAGCAGGGTCATGCTGGCCTCATCTAATGTGTTTTAAATAATTCTTTTCTGTCATACTTTAAAAAAATAACACAAAAAATTGTAGGTTTTTTAAAAAGTACTTGGCATAATTCAGTGTGAAGAATCTGTCCTAGGTTTTCCTTCTTTGGAAGCTTCTTATTACTAATTCAGTCTTAATGATCCTTTGGTCTATTTGAGTGTTTTGTTTCTTCACGGCCAATTGTTAGTAAGCCTGTTTCTTCTATGTTATAAAATCTTTTGGCATATACTTTCTGATAATAACTTTTAATGATCTGTCTCTGAAGTATCTGTTGTCATGTCTCTCTTTATCTCTGATTTTATTTGAGTTTTCTCTGTTTTATTGTTAGTCTAAGAGTGTCAATCTTTTTCATCTTTTGAAAAATAAACACTGATTGTTTTGTTGGTCTTCCACAGTGCTTTTTAGTACATTTCACTCGTTCAGCTCCAATTATTGTTATTATTTCTGTGTATTAGCTTGGGGGTTGGATTGTCCTTCTTTTGGCTTCTGAGACCCAGTGACTGCTTTTTTGTTTCGTATCTTTCTTCTTCTCCATGTGGACCTTGAATGCTGTCAGCTTCCACCTCAGTGCTGCTTTTTCTCTCTCAAGGGGTTGTTATTGTCTTCTGTCTCCATTTCTATTCTCTATGAGAAATTTATGAAATTTCTTTTGTTCTTGATATCTTCCTTGAGCTATTGGCTGTTCAAAAATAGTTGTTTAATTTCCGTACCTTCATAAACTTGTAGAGTTTTTTTTTTTTTTAATTAATGGTTAGTCTTCTTTGTGGTCAGAAATGATAGTTTATGGATTTCAGTTTTTAAAGTGCTGTGGAAACTCTCTTAATTTCCTATCCCTGGTCTTGATAAGAACACTTCATTTTAGATGATGTTTCATGTGCTGATGGAAAAATATATATTTAGCACGTATGTCTGTTGTATGAGGCTGTTAGTTCATTTCCTGACCACCTGGAAGCTCAGACCTGAAATAACCTCACAGAAACTATATTACTTGCAATCCTGTTTGGCCAATAGCTTAAGCATATTTCTGGCTAATTCATATCTTAAATTAACCCATCTCCATTAATCTGTATATTGCCATGAGTCTGCGGTTTACTGGGTAAAGTTCTGGCATCTGTCTCCAGTAGGGCTACATGGCTTCTCTTGACCCCACCTTCTTTCTCCCAGCATTTAGTTTAGTTGTCCCCACTAAGTTCTGCCTTGCTATAGGCCAAAGCAATTTCTTTATTCATTAACCAATAAAAGCAACACATAGACAGAAGGACCTCCCACAACGTATCCCCTTTTCTGTTTAAATAAAAAAATGAAGGTTTTAACTTTAACATAGTAAAATTACATATAACAAGATAAGTATTAAGTAAGAATTACAGTTACAATCTTTATATCTACTTTATCTTTAATCATAATTAAGAAAAACTATAACTATCTATTCTTCAACTTCATCAAAGACTCCAGAAGGGTATAGTATTACCTAAGTTAACAGGAAGTGCAGTGTAAGCAACTTCCAAAACTCTAGAATTGACAGAGACATCTCTCTGACTGGACAGTCACCCAAAGTTCTTCTGTAACATTGGGACATTCAGTCTTAAGCCCATAGTATCCAGCGGACTTTTCCATGAAGCAGGAAATTTCAAAGACAGTTCCACATATTTTGGCAGTTTGTCAGCTACTTTCCTTTGTGTCCCACAGAATTTCTAGCAGACTCTTTTATGAAGCAGGAAACCCAAACGACAGTCTCACCTTTAGGCAAGTTCAGCAGTCATTTCTCTGTGGGTCTTGTATGTCCATTTCATACAACATAGCATCAAGCAGTCCAAGCAAGAGCAGTTTCTTACCCAAATGACTAGCAAACTCCACAAGGAGCCTCTTTAATGCCCATCTTCCTCTTGAAGTAATTGGTGCTGCCAGGAGCAGAGGAGCAGATGTGTCTCATGGTTATGAAAAGTCTAAGATTTTAAAACATTTTAAATGCCATATTCTGAAGGTCTCTGAAAGATTTGAAGAATACCTATCTAACTGAAATATATTTCTATGTATCTAGAAAACCTAACTAACATGACTACAAGCTTGACTATTATAGATGATTATCTATTAACCTATATTTCTTAATTATACATTTCAGTTTTAAATGAACTACACAATCACAATACCTTAATCAAGAGCAGAAATATACATATAGTAAGATTGACCTAAAATTTTTATCAATAAACCAAGATCCATACCAATGTAAATCTCTATAGCATATCCCCCTTCAAATGTAAACAAACATTTATAAATAATCATTTAGGGAATTTGGGTGTAGTTCTCTCCAATCTGCTTCCTGCTTTTTGTTGGGCAAAGTAAATTTTGGGGGTTGTTTACAGTGACCTTTTGGGGGATGTTGGTTCATCAAATCACATTAGTCTGGAAGAAATTCACATGTTCTTGTCTTCTGTGGAAACAAAGAAGAACCTCTTTTCCAAAAAATATATCCTTAGACCCATATTCTGAAGTTGGTTTATCTTAGCAGCCCATACAATGAAATGTTTCTCTGTACTTAGCTCCTTCACAGTCAAAAAATTCAAATGTCCAGAATTCCTTTCCAAGCCTTCTCAGGTTTTACATGGATTTAGCTAGCACACGTTGGAGGACCAGTTTATTGTCTGAAGGCCACTTGTTAGTTCCAAGATGCTCAGCCCCGAAAGAATCACACAGAAACTATATTATTTGCAATACTGTTTGGCCAATATCTTAAGCATATTTCTGGCTAACTTATATCTTTAAATTAACCCACCTCCATTAATCTGTGTATCAGCATGAGGCAGTGGCTTACCAGGTAAAGTTCCAGTGTTTGTCTCAGGCAGGGTTTCATGACTTCTCTTGTCCCCACCTTCTTTCTCCCAGCATTCAGTTTAGTTTCCCCCCACGTAGCTAAGTTCTACCTTCCTATAGGCCAAAGCAGTTTCTTTATTCATTAACCAATAAAAGCATCACATAGATGGAAGAAGCTCCCACACCATATGTCCCTTGGGTTGCTTTTGTCAACAATGTATGTTTTATTTTGATGTTTCTTTGTTGCTTTTGTGTAGGATGATAGACATGGGATGATCTGTCGATTGCTAAGACTGTGGGGCTAACGCTCACAACTATTAGTGTGTTGGAATCTATGCAGTTAAATATCCTAGTATTTTCTCAAGTACCAGAGTCCTCTGATATGGCATGTAGTATATCTAAATTCTTATTTCCTCTTGCTATTTAGACCCCCTTATCTCCTTTCCTATCTATTTTAATTTAATGTCTATTTCACCTGCAAGAAGTATAGTTACTCATGCATGCAAAAATCTTACCTGATTATTTCACTTTCAGTTTATATATGGTCCAGAGAATTGGTGAGTTTCTTGTAAGTAGTACAAAATTGCATCTTCTGTTTTATTCATATTGTCACTCTATTCCTATAACTGGACAATTTAATCCATTTATAGTAATTATTATCATTTTATTTGTTTTCTTTTGGGGTCTTCATAATAAAGATATAAATGGTTTATATTCCATACTTACAGTATGTGTTGCCTACTTTATGTCAACTTGGCACAAATTACAGTCATCTGAAATGAGGAAGCATCAATTGAGAAAGTGCCTCCACAAGATCAGACAGTATGCAAACCTGTTGGGCATTTTCTTAACTAGGAATTGATGTGGGAAGGCCCAGCCCATTGTAGGTGGTGTCCTCCCTGGTTTGGTGGTCATGGGTTCTATAGGAAAGCAGACTGTGAAAGCCATGATGAGTAAGTCAGTAAGCAGCACCCTCAATGGCCTCCTGCCTCCACGTTCCTATGCTGTTTGAGTTCCTGCCCCTGGCTTTCTTCATTGATAAATAGTGATGTGAAATTGTAGGTTAAAAAAAAAAGCCCTTTCCTCTCCAAGTTGCTTTTGGTCATGGTGTTTCATCACAGGAATAGTAACCCTAACTAGGATACAGTGTTAAAACATTCTAAATTAGTTTCTATAATTAACTCTATTAACTCTAACAGTGAGTTTTACACCTTTTATGTTCCTGTTTCTTATTCACTAATATCTCTTTCCTTGTGATAATTTCCTTTAGCATTTCTTGTAACAACAGACCTGGTAAAGATCTATTTTCTTGTATTTTGTTGGTATGAGATTCGGATAAAGCCACCATGCAGGTGTGTGGGGGAGGACTGACTAATTGGGCTGTCATCGGCACCCAGATCTAGTGCTTTGAGTCAGTCAACTGCAACAACTGCTCCGTCTATGAGCTGCTTGACCTCAAGGAGGAGCAGGTGCTGCAGACCTAGATCCAGGAGCATGTGAGCCCCATTGAAGATGAAAACCTAAAGCATGGCTGTGTTCAACGATTGTGGTAGCCACTGACACTTGCCAAGGGACCGCAGAGACTAAGAGATCAATGGAGGCCCCACAGAGCCCCCAATATCCCTGGAACAACATTTTAAAAGGCGGTTCCCACGGAAAGATGATTTTAAGAAGTGTACTCATGAAAATTGAAAGAAAGATGGCAGGGAGAATGGCAAAACTACAGATGTGGTGAAGGAGGGTGTCTCAGTCAGGGTTTCCATTACTGTGAAGAGACAGCATGACCTTGATAACTCTTATAAACGAAAACATTTAGTTGGGGTGGCTTACAGTTTTAGAGGTTTAGTTTATTACCATCATGGTGGGAAATGATAGCATGCAGGTGGAGGAGCTGAGAGTTCTTCATCTTGATTCACAGGCAACAGGAAGTAAACTGTGTCACTGGATATCCTGAGCAATAAAGATCTCAAAGCCTACCCCCACAGTGATGCCCTTTTCCAACAAGGCCATAGCTACTTCCACAAATCCACATCTTCTAATAGTGATACTCCCTTTGGGGGCCATTTTCTTTCCAAACCACAACAGAGGGACCACAGCTACAGCAAATTACATGACATTGCTAAAGAGAGCTGGCCCTCAGCCTGTAGCATGGAGCTGCTGCTACCGCTCACCATGGTGGGAGAAGGAGCACTCAGGGCCAGGGTACTAGCCACAAGTAGTGCCCAGTGTCTCTCAGGGTGGCCAGCATCAAGAGTGGAGAGGAGTGTGACAGAATGGACCTTGCTTAGATCCTTCCCTGGATTTTCTACCTAGTCTCAAGATCACCTTGACTCTGGGCAACAGTAGGATATCTGACATGAGTCTCAGTGATGTCCAGTATTTATGGTGCTTCAGAAACCAGAGACCTTGAACCACACCAATGACTCATGATAATGAGTTTTGCATATAAAGTTGTTTGAAACAAAAAATATACAAAGTGAAACACTGCAGTTTCCAATGTTACTATGGCGTATGGATTTGCAATGGAGAGATGTGCATGTGGTGGAGAGAGATGGAACCATGTTGGCATCTGAGGCCCAAGCACATCAGCAAGGCCTATACTACCACCCGAGGCCATGTTGATATCTGTGACCATGTTGCTGCCGGGGGCCATGTCTTGGTCCGTGGTCCTGCAATAGTTGTGGTTTGTGTTGATGTCCTTGGTGGCCATGTTACCACCAAAGACCTTGGGGATGACCCTAGTCTATGCTCCTGCTTGAAGTCATGTTGGTGTCCATGGACTGTGATGCCACAGAAGGCCACGTAGATGTGAGCAGCCTGGGTTGCCATTGGGGTTCATGTCTGGGTCTGTGGTCCTGCTGAAGCTGGGGGGCCATGTAGATGTCCATGGTTGTGTTACCAACAAAGGCCATGTAGATGTTCATGGTCTATGTTACCACCAAAGGCTATGGTGATGCTCCTGGTCTGTGCTACTGCCTGAAATCATGTTGATGGGTCTGGCTTAACTTGATCAGGATAATATTGTCTAGTTTCGTCCATTTACCTGAAAATTTCATGATTTCATGTTTTATAGCTGAAAAATTCTATTTTTTCGTGTTTTCATAATCCTCCCATCAGTTGAAGAACATTTAGGTTGCTTCCATTTCCTCACTATTTTGACTAGAACAACAGTGAACATGGCGAGAAGATTTATGTGAAGCTGGATTCTTAGTCATTTGGATATATGCCAAGTGGTGGTATAGTTGGTTAGTTGGGTTATATGGGAAATCTACCTTTAGCTATTTGAGAACCCTCCTTTCTGATTTCCAGAGAGGCTGCACCTGTTTGTCATCGCACTAACGCTGACTGAGGGTTCCTCATTCCTCATATCCTTATCAGCATGTTGCAAGTTTTATTTTCTTGGTCATAAGCATTCTGACTGGGGTAAAGTGAAATCTCAATGAGTTTTAATTTGCATTTCCCTAATTGCAAAAGATGTTGAACACATTTTGAAATATTTCTTAGGTATTTTTCCTTCTGTTGGATTTCTAAGATTGAATAGGATTTTTTCATGATTTTGTAAATGTTCTTTGCATATTTTGGATGGCAAACCTTCTAATTGTTGCAAGGAAGAGCTTGTTCATCCCAGCCACCCAGAACTGAAATAATCACACAGAAACTGTCTTAATTAAAACACTGCTTGGCCCATTACTCTAGCTTCTTATTGGCTAACTTTTACATCTTAATTTAACCCATTTCTAGTAATTTATATATCGTCATGTGGCAGTGGCTTACCAGCAAAGATTCAGCATGTCTGTCTCTGGTGTCTCCATGGCTTCTCTCTGACTCTTTCCTTCTCCCAGCATTCAGTTCCATCTTCCCCACCTACCTAAGTTCTGCCCTCTTAACAGGCCAAGGCAGTTTTCTTTATTCATTAATGATAATTACAGCACTGAGGGAGAACTTCCACATCATCTAATATATATTTAACATACAGCAAAGAGTCTCTTCTATCCTGTATGCTTCCCCTTTATTCAATTGATTGCTTTCTTAGCTGTACTGAGGCTTTTTGGCTTTCTGAGGTCCCATTTGTCAATGGTTAGCCTTCATTCCTAAGAATGTAATGTAAGAAAACCATTTCTTACACCTTTATACTGTAAGACACTATCTATGTTTTCTTCCAAGAGTGTCAGAGCCTGGGGTTTCACATTGGAGTCTTTTATCCATTTGTACTTATTTTTGTGCAAACTAATAGATATGACTCAGTTTTATTCTTTTTAATGTGAACATCTAATTTTCCCAGCACCATTTGTTGAAGATACTGTCATCTTCCAGTGTGTGCCTTAGGCATCTTTGTCCAACATCAGATGGTCGTGGCAACGTGCACTCACATTTGAGTTTTTGTGCCATCTGTTTTTATTACCATAGTTCTATAATATATCTGGAAATCTAGAATGGCAACCCTACCAGCATTGTTCCTTTTACTCACTATTGATATGGCTACCAGGAGTCATTCCATATTAATTTTAATATTTTCTTATCTGAAACATGTTGTAGGGATTTGGGTTGTGATTGCACTGAATTTTAAAATTGCATTTTGGTAGAATGGTAATTTTCACTATACTCATTCTACCAATCTATGAGCATGGGGCACCTTTTCATTTTTTAAGGCCTCCCTTAATCTCTTCAGAAATTTAAAGTCTTCATTGTAGATTTTTTTTCATCCACTGTTAGGCTTTGCACTGCCTGGTTTTGTGTCTCAACTTGACACAAGCTAGAGTCAACAATAAAGAGGAAGGAGTCTCAGTTGAGAAAATGCCTCCATGAGATACAGCTGTAAGACATTTTCTCAATTAGTGATTAACAGTGAAAGGCCCCAGTCTATCATGGGTGGTGTCATCCCTGGGCTGGTTGTCCTGGGTTCTATAAGAAAGCAGATTGAGCAAGTCAGGGAAAGCAAGCTTACTGAGCAACACCCCTCCTTGACCTCTGCATCAACTCCTGCCTCCAGGATCCTGCCCTATTTGAGTTTGTGTCCTGACTTCCCTCAGAAGAGCAATGTGGAGGTGTAAGCCAAATAAATCCTTTCCTCCCCAACTTGCTTTTTGGTCTTGGTGTTTTGTTGTAGCAATAGAAACTTTAAACAAGGCAGGTCTATTACTAGATGTGTTATATTCCATAGAGGATGGGAGTTTGTTCGTGATCTTCATTTTAGCATGCATGTTGTTGGTTTATAGAAAGGCACCTAATTTTTGTTGATTTTTTAATCAATATTTAAGTTGATTTTACATACTCCCAATTGGTTGAAATGGTTGATCATTGTAGAAGTTTTCTGGTAGAATTTTTGGGGTGTCTTATGTATAATATTTCATCTGCAAATAGGGATAATTTGACTCCTTTCTCTATTTGTAACCCTTTAATTTCTTGCTTCCTGTTTCATGCATCCTTATTTGGTTTGGATAGTTGAGTGAAATAAGTTTCACAAAAAAAGTGTGGAAGTGAATTTTCTGTTTCTGTGTTTTTGAATACTGTAAGAAGTATTAGCTGTGGACCTTCTTTGAAAGTCTGGTAATATTCTGGTAATATTGTTTCCATCTCCTTATTTATTATGGCTTATGCTATTTAGGTTGTTGATGTCTTCTTAGTGGTTTAGATGATCTAGGAATTCATCTATTTATTTTAGAATTTTCTTTTTGTTAACCAAATGGGGTGTTTACTTTTTAAGTATCCCAGTATAAGGTTCTGAACTCCTTTGGTCTCCATTATAATGCTTCCCTGTTCGTTTCCAGTTCTTTTAATTTAGCGTTAGCTCTTTCTTGCTTACTTTCTTGTTAGTAGGGCCAAGGTCCTGCAGATCTTATCTTCTCAAAGAACCAGCTTTTAGATTCATTGATTCTTTCTACTGTTTTCTTTATTTTCGTTTCATTAATTTCAACAATACCCTGGGTTTTATTATTTCTTATTATCCACTAGATTTGGGTTTGCATTGTTTTTGTTTTCTCAAAGTCTTTAGTTGCATCATTATGTTATTTATTTGTGCCTTTTTCCTAATTTTTAAATTCTAGGCTCTTAGAATTGTACATTTCTTCATCTGACTGCTTTGAAGGTGTCCCAGAGGTTTTCTTGTTTTGCGCTTTTATTTTCTTTCAATTCCTGGAACTTTAAAATGATTTCCTGATTTATTTTTTAATTAGCTAGTCATTTGTTAATGTTTTTGTTTTATTGCTATGAATGTGTGCAATTATTAGAGAATCCTTTGCTGTTCAATTTAAGCATTCCTGAATTTGTTAATATTTATTTTGTGTTCAAAGATATACTCAGTTCAGAGTAGCTTCTGTGTGCTGCTATGTAGAATATATATTCTTTGATGTTTGGATCAAATATTCTGTAGATATCTCTTAAGGCCACTTGTTCTATGTTGTCTCTTAGTTCTCATTTCTTTGCTTTCTTTTTGTTCAGATGAGAAATGGAGTATTAAAGTCATCTGCTATTAATAAATTGATGTTCATCTATGTCTTTAATTTCAGTATTTCAATATTTTTTCTAAATTTTGGTTTACCAGAATTATATATAAATACATATATATGTGTGTATACATATATGTGTGTATATATGCATACATATATGTGTACACATACCATATATACCTCTATATATGTATATGGTGATATTTTGTTTGTGCTTTAACAGATAAAGCTTGCCTGAAGATCAGAATGTGAAACTAAGTCACTAGTTAGTCATAGAGGCCAGGCAGTGGTGGCACACACCTTTAATCCCAGCACTCTTGGGTGGCAGGGGCAAAGAGATCTCTGTAAGTTCAAAGCCAACCTGGGTTGCACAAGATTGATCAAATCTCAAAGAAACAGAGCCAGGAATGGATGGCTCATACCTTTGATCACAGTACTTGGGAGTCACACACCTTTAATTCCAGCACTAGGAAGGTGGAGACAGGAAGGGATATGGCTGGGCAGAGAGAGGAATATAAAGCAGGAGGAGACAGGAGCTCATGGTATTCAGTCTGAGGACTTGTAGAGACAGGATGCCCCACTCAGTCTGAGGATTTTGTAGGGGTAAGAACTAGTAGCTGGCTGCTATTCTCTGTTTTTTCAGCTTTTAACCTCTAATATCTGACTCTAAATTTTTATTATTAAGACCAATTAGAAATTGAGCTACATACATACATATATATGTATATACACACATATATATGTTTAGGATTGTAATATCTTCTTGCTTAATTGGCCCCTTGATTAGAATTTTTCTTTATATCTCTTGATTTCTTTTAATTGAAGTCTATTTCATCACATTTTGGGCATTGGCACCTGTTTGCCTCCTAGTCCTATTTGCCAGAAATACTTTTATCTGATTTTTGATTTTAAGGTGGTGCCTATCTTTCAAGCTAGAATAAATTTCCTATACATAACAGGAAAAATTGGTTTCTTAATTCATTCAGTTAATCTGTGTTTATGATTAAGGAGCTGAGGCCATTACTATTTAAAGTTCATACTAAAAGTTGTATGTTGATTGCAATCATTTTGTTGTTTTTTACGTTTGTGTTCTTAGCTACTCCAGAAATTATAGTTTCATTTTCTTTATTTCTACAGCCTCTTGGCTATTCTGATTCCTGTCCCCAGTTTGAAGTATAGCTTCCAATATAGGTGGGTGGACATGAGCTCTTTCAGTCTGTCTATATCATTGGAAAATATTCTTTCCCTTCAACTATGGCAGACATGGTATAGAAATTTGTGCTAGCCTCCCTGGTCTTTTAGAACTTGGCATACATTGTTGCAGGCACTTCTGGCTTCCCTAGATAAATCAACATTTATTCTGATGGGTTTTCCATTACAGAAGGTTTCTCGGTTGTTTTTGTTGTTTTTTGTTTTTTTCCTTGTAGCTTCAAATACTCATTCTTTGTTATTGTATTTTTTTCTTTTTTACTCCCTAAGTCCACCTCCATCCAGATCTACTCCTTTCTGTCTCCCTTAACAAAACAAACAGGCTACTAATGGATAATAATAAAATAAAATAATAAAGTATAACAAAAACTATCACATTGAGGCTGGACAAGGCAACTCAATAGAAGGAAAAGATACCCAAGGGCAAGAAAAAGAATCAGAGACCCTTGTGTCTTGGGGTTTTTTTGCTGTGAAAAGACATCATGACCACAGCAACTCTTTTAAAGAAAACATTTAGTTGGGGTGGCTCAGTTGCTTATAGTTTCAGAGGTTCAGTCCAATTATTATGATGGGCAACATGGCAGCATACAGGCAGACATGGTACTGGAGCTGAGAATGCTACATCTTGCAGGCAACAAGAAGTTGACTGAAACTCCCAACAGTATCCAGACCACTGAAAATCTCAAACCCTGCCCCCACAGTGATACGCTTACACTGTTGACTGGGTTTTCTGTCCTGCCTGGTTCCCACAGTCATTAGGTCCCAAAGAATCACACAGAAGTCTACATTAGTTATAAACTGATTGGTCCATTAGCTCAGGCTTCTTATTAACTCTTATAACTTATTTTAGCCTATTATTCTAGTATATGTTAGCCACATGGCTCAATACCTTTTTCAGTGGGGCAAGTCACATCTTCCTTCTTCTGTGTCTGGACAGGACTGGGGAGGAATGTGTTTCCTCCTTCCCAGAATTCTCCTGTTCTCATTGACCCACCTCTACTTCCTGTCTTGTTGTCCCGCCTATACTTCCTGCCTGGCTACTGGCCAATCAACATTTGTTTAAAACACAATTGACAGAATATAGACACTTGTCCTGCACCACTTCCCCCTATTTTTTTTTTTAAACAAGAACATCCATAGTCCATTTTTTGGGAATGTGGGTGTAGTTTTCCAGGCTACTTCATGCTGGTTGGGGGTGCTGATAATCTTATGGGGACCTAAAGAAAATTTAGAATTATGATCAAGTCCTGACTGGAGTATTCTGTGAGTCTTGATCATCTCAGGCAGTAGTCTTGAATCTGTTCTCGATGTATGTAGAACTCAGACATCCGGGCCATCTGTTCCTACCAGAGATTTCTCAGGTGGTCTTCCTTGGTCAAACCTGATTTTTCTTAACTCAGAATGAATCCACAGCCTCTCATTTCCTATGAAAACAAAACTAAAATCTCTTCTTCAAAGTAACATACCTTTTGACTTCAATTTTGAAGTCAAAGTATTTTCAAAATACCTATCTTGGATTAATTCAGCAGCATTTATAAGCAAATATCTTTTAGCAGCTGTTGCTCCTTCCTCAGCATTCAAACAATTCAAAGAGAACATAATAATACACAGTATCCAGATTCTCTGTGTGTTTTCCATTTTTACATGGCTTTATTTTAAACTCTATTCTTTTATTTTTAATTTTTGGTTGCTTCAACATTGCAAAATGAGACTTTGGTCTCATTATTGCTCAGGCAGCTAATTGTCTCTGTCATATACTGCTTGCTTTGGAAGCTACTTGATTGTACTTCCTGCCTGCTCAAGTAATATTACCTCCCTTCTCAGGCCTTTGATAGGGTTGAAGATTAGATAGTCATAGTTACCATCCTCTTATGATCTAGCCAAGCCATTTCCAATACAAGACTTATATTCCTTAGGATATAATGTTTATTAAAACGTTTAATATATGTTCATTGCTTAGTATTGCTTATGCTGATTGTAATTCTAATCTTATTCTTGATATCTGTTCCTAGTGTATATTGTTTTGTATCAGGTTTGGAACTCTTTTACTTAAACAAAAGGGGGAGGTGCTGCGGGAGCTCCTTCGGCTCCTTCAGCCCATAGCCTTTAAGATACTAGCCCACTTGGGCGTGGTCTCTTTTGCTTTAAAAAGCAGCTGTAGCCCTGCTCTCTCTCTCTTGCTTCCAGATCCGCTTCCGGCTACTAGACTCTGTTCCTGGTCATGCAGAGGGCTATTGTCTAGGACAGTGATCTGTAAGTTTTCCCCTTAAATAAATAACCCCTTTATTAATCATAATTCCAAACTGGTGTGGGATTATTTTGTGGTTTATGTCTACATTACTCCAACAAGGCCATACCTACTCCAACAAAGCCACATATCCTAATATTGAGACTTCCTATGATATTATGTGGGCCAGTTACATTCAAACTGTCATACTATCCATTTACACATTTGGGAGTTCCATATAAATACTAGACAGTATGCAATAAAATATACAGAAAGGACCTGGTGTGGAACCCTGTAGAGCCTGTTTTTGCTGCCTCAGTCTTTGAGTTCATATGAACCTTGTTTGGTTGATGCAGAGGGCCTTTTTCTCCTGGTATCCTCTGTCCCCTCTGCCTCTTACACTCTTTTTTCCTTCTTTTCTGCAGGGTTCTATGAGCTCTGGTGGGAGGGATTTGATGGAAACATCTAATTTAGAGCTATATGCTTTCCATGTAATGTCTAGCTAAGGGTCTCTGCATCTGTTCCTTTCTGATTCAGGAGGAAGCTTCTCTGATGATGACTGAATAAGGCATGGATGAATGAGTATAGTAGGACATGATTAGAAGTCAGTTTATTGTTCATAGCTACTCTATTCATTATAACTAGAAATTGGTAGCAACTTAGATGCCCCTCAACAGAAGAACTGATAAAGAAAATATATTACATTTTTACACTGGAATATTACTGTTATTACAAACCACATCATGAAATTTGAAGTAAAAAGGATGGAAGGAACCAGAAAAATATCATCTGAGTGAGGTAACCCACATCTCAAAAGATAAATATGGCATGTATTCAATTATATATGGATATTAGCCATGAAATAAATGATAGCCAACCTACAAACTGTAGACCTAGAGAGAACAGGTATGGAGGAAGAGACTGAGGAGCACTTGGATCATCCTGAGAGGGGAACACAGAATAGATGTTCAGGTGGACAACAGATAAATGGGAAGATCAATTGGGAAGGAGAACGGGAGATAAGGTTGAGGTAGGGAATTTGTGGAGAGGCAGCTGGAGTTATGGGGCATTTGAGGGATGATAATGAAACCTAGTGCATTGGAAACTTCCTAAAATATATGAAGTTGATCCTAATAAGGTCTCCTAACAAGGAGGGAGATAAAGTCCCAACTGGCCATATTTTGTCACCAAATGAGGCTTCCAGTACCAGAATTGAGTCACATTCAGTTGAGTTGTTGGCCAAGGGGGCCCCATAGAAAGCCCCAAATAGTCCAGGCTGTTGCTAAGACAATGGGTTGCTCTCCCCAAACTCACAGCAGTTGACATTGCCTAGGAAAATACACAACTCACTGAACACAGAGAAGTCAAGCTGGTACTTAAATGGAACCTTCACCCCTATGCTCTATATTTAGTGATTTAATTTCAATATGCCACAGACCTTCTTTTCTGCTCCTATTTGGTGTTCTGTGTGCATCTTGTTTCTGTATGTGTGTATCTGTCCTGGTATTGTTGATCTGGTGCATGCCATCTACCTGGGACTCTTATTACATATATGTATACATATATATCCTTATAATTGGATTTGTAATTGGAAAAAATAAAAAATTTGGTCTTGTCATGGTGTTGTACAGATCTTGAATATTATTTTTGTGGATTATTATTATTACTTGGGTTTTTAGTTTAGTTTATATTGGTTTGCTTTGGTTTGGCTTAGTTTAGTTTAGATCAGTATTTTTGTGACAGGTTCCCACTATGGAGTTGTGACTAGACCAGGACTTTTAATGTAGCCCCGGCTGTCCTGGAACTCATTATGTAGACCAGGCTGGTCTTGAACTCATAGAGATCCACTTGCTTATGCCTCCCTAGTGCTGGGATTAAAGGTGTATGCTGCCATGCTCAGCATTTCTTTTTAATTTTCTCTCCTTGTGTGATCTAAGTCCTCTCCTTTATCTTTCAGTCCTAACATTCTATTTCTACTTGTTCTAGTCTACTTGTAAGGCTTTTCCCTGAGTTTTCTAATTGAGTTATTGAGTTTTTCAATCCCATCATTTCACTTAGCCATATTTTTTGTAACACTAAGACATTGCTATTCTTATTAAGTTCATTGAGTTATTTGTTCATGTCTTCATTTAAAACACTTGACTTCTTTGATAAAAATTTATGATATTCTTTTACTGCGTCTTGGGTTCATCTAGGTAATTTTCACTTAAGAACATTTTATATGACTGGTGGATTGGGAGGAGATGTAGTGTATTTCTGTTCATATTGTTTGTGTTTTTGCAAGTAGACCCAAGCATTTATACTTCTTTTATTACTCTATGCCTGATGAGAGAATCTAGGCTGCCTCTATTGACTAGAATTTTGGTTTTTGTTTATTGCCCTGTGGAGGCCCAAAAATGTGAGCCTACTTCTACCTTGACCAAAGGTCAGAGAGTTGGAACTTACCTCTATTTCTTCAAGGTTATTGTGATTCTACCTCAAACAAAGGTCCCACCTAGATTTAGTTCAGAGAGTTCTGCTTTCTCAAGGTTATTATCAATAGGTGTGACTAATATCCAGCCATTGTATTTCAGGAACAGAGAAGTAGATAATGTTTCTTCCTAAAACAAATATGTCTAAGGAGCTAACTAAGGTTCCAGTTCCCTTAAGGAGATAACATTGGATTCCACCCAGGGATTGGTTTGCCTACAGAATGTTTTGGTCTAGGGTATGAATGTGGTTTGTTTTGTTCTAGCAACAGAACAGTTTAACTATTGATGTAGCCTGCCACCTTCAACTGGTCTATTTATTTCCTTGTATCATGTTAATGCGTTTTTTTTAAAAAAATCTTATTCCTACCTTTTGGGTTGGGGTATTTTAAGCAATTGGAGATTAAACATGGGTGATTTTCAGTATTCACTTGAACTCCCTCCTAGTACTATTCTATGGTTTCTGTTTTATTATTTTTAAAATATTTTCATATTCTTTACTTATATTTCTGATCCCCACATCCCTACCCTGGCAAGTGGTATTTTTGTTGAGGCTGGTCCCCAACATTGTTGGTTGATTTAAGATCAAGTACAAGGAACTGACAGAACACCCCTTCAGTTATTCAGTATACACTGAATGATTTTGGGTGATTACAATTCTGTGGTATATAAGAAAGCATGAGAAGGGAAGCAGGATCTGCTTGGGCTGGTGTGTAAATGAGGCACTAAGGCTATGCCTAGAATATGAGGATAGCATGAATGGGCCAGGATATTGGCTACTCACCATACTAGACTGTCACACAGAATGTGCCCCTGAGGTACGACCTGAAGTTTGGGGATGCCAGGGGAAGGTGAGGTTCCAATGATTCAATAAGCTGGATTGGCATACAAATGTGTGTTCTGGGCTAGGTCTAGAGATGAATGACACAGTTGAACTAGGGTTCTGGGAACTCACTAGACTGGACCAGCACAGAGGGTGTGCAACTAGGGCCAAGGCTGGGGGCTAACAATGGTGTTGGTGGGACTGATCACACCAAGATGGTACACAGGATGTGTGACCTGGGCCATTTCTGGGAATTGGAAAGGGAACGGGTAGTCTAGGGCTCAGGGAGCTGATGAGACTGGATTTTAGCACAGTATGTGCTATCTTGTCTGTCAGACAAGACAAAACCTAGACGTTGAATATGGGTGTAGGTATGATGAACTGACTAGACTAGACTGGCTCACAGGGTGTCAGACAAGGACTATAGCTGGGAGCTGGGAAGGGCACAGGTAGGACTGACCAAACTGGACTTTTGCACAGGATGTGTTACCAGAGTCAAGTCTACTGAAAGTATTTTATTTTAACTCAAGAAATTGGTTTTACTTTTTAATTACTTCCATCTCTTTGTTTTTTTATTCTTTGAACTTACTGAGTTTCCTCAAGACAGCTGTTTCTCTGTGAGTTCTCCCAAATTTATAACTGTTGAAAGAAGGCCACTTGTTGGTTCCCAGCTGCTCAGCCCCAAAATAATCACACAGAAACTATATTATTTAAATCATTGCTTGGTGCATTAGCTCTAGCTTCTTATTGGCTAACTCTTACATCTCAATTTAACCCATTTCTAGTAATCTGTGTGTTGCCACGTGGTAAAGCTCCCAGCATGTCTCCAGCAGGGGCTACATGGCATCTCTCTGACTCCACCTTCTTCCTCCCAGCATTTGGTTTAGTTTTACCCACCTACCTAAGTTCTGCCCTATCAACAGGCAAAGGCAGTTTCTTTATTCACCAATGGTATTCACAGCATACAAAAGGGGAATCCCACATCACCTCTCCTTTTCTGTTTAAATAAAAAGGAAGGTTTTAACTTTAATATAGTAACATTACATATAACAAAACAGGTATCAAGCAATAATTATAGTTACAATATTTATATCTACTTTATCTTTTATAATAACTAAGGAAAACTATATTATTACTATCTATTCTTCAACTCCATCAAAGACTCTGGAAGGATATAATATTACCTAAGGAAACAAGAAGTACACTGTAAGCAACTTTCAAAACTCTAGAATTGACAGAGACATCTCGCTGCCTGGACAGTCACCCAAAATTCTTTGTACTGTTGGGGCATCCATCTTCAGCCTACAGGCCCATAGTATCCAGAAGACTTTTCTATGAAGCAGGAAATTTCAAAGACAGTTCCACCTATATTGACAGTTTGTCAGGCATTTTCTTCTGTGTCCTGTAGAATGCCTAGCAGACTCTTTCTATTCTTTCATGAAGCAGAAACCCTAAAGGACCATCTTATCTTTAGGCAAGTTCACCAGTCATTTCTCTGTGGGTCCTGCATGTCCAGTACATCAAGCAGTCCAGGCAAGAGCAGTTTTTTGCCCAAATGACTAACAGACTCCATGAGGATCCTCTTCAGTACCCATCTTCCTCTTGAAGTAATTGGTGCTGTCAGCATGTGTCTCACTGTCATGAAATGTCCTAAGTTCTTAAAACATTTTAAATGCCATATTCTGTAGTCTTTGAAAGGTTTGAAGAATACCTATCCATCTGAGATACATCTCTGTCCATCTAGAAAATCAGCTCACTTGACTACAAGTTTGACTATTATAGACGACTGTCTGTTAACCTATATTTCTTAATTACACATTACATTTTTAAATGATTTGCACAAACACAGTACCTTAATCAAGAGCAGAAATATATATATACACAGTATAACAAAATGACCTTAAATTTGTATCAATAAACCAAGATCCATACCAATGCAAATATCTATAGCATATCCCGCTTTAAATGTAAATAAACATTTATAAACAGTATTTGGGAATATGGGCATAGTTCCCTCTAAGCTGCTTCCTGCTTTTTGTTGAGTGAAGTAATTTTTTGGGGGTGTTCACAGCAACCTTTCAGGGAGTGTTGGTGTATCTAACCACATTAGTCTGGAAGGATTCCAC
Organism: Ondatra zibethicus; assembly: GCA_004026605.1. NCBI lineage: Eukaryota > Metazoa > Chordata > Mammalia > Rodentia > Cricetidae > Ondatra > Ondatra zibethicus. The sequence goes on from PVIU01008429.1 coordinate 19,415, forward strand.
AGGGTCTTATCTTCTGTGGACACAAAAGAAGAACCTCCTTTCCAAAGCAACATATCCTTAGACTCAAATTATGAAGTCAAGATGCCTTTATAATATACAAGCTGGTTTAGCTTAGCAGCCCATACAATGAATGGTAACTCTCTATAGTTACCTCCTTCACAGTCAAAAAATTCAAAGAAAACACAACAGTATATGTAATCCAGACTCTCTGTGAATTTTCCATCTTTATGTGGCTTGTTTTTACTTTATTACTTTTTAATATTTATTTTATTATCTTTATTCCTTTATTCTGTCTAAACCATTTACTTCTTTTTATAACTGTCTGTATTCTTTTTCTTCTCTCTCCCAAGCCTATATACATTTGTCCAACACTATGACCCATTCAGAGGTCTTTTATGTATGACTCTGTCCTATTGTGTATCTGTAATTCTTTACTGTCCAGGTGCACTTCTTAAAATGCTAAGCACTTCTTATGAACTTAAGTGGCACCATTGCTAGGGGAAATATGGCACTGCCTGCTTTCCCTGCCCAGCTCAGCATGGCAGGGCTGTTTGCTGCCTCTGAGAGCCATGCACAGTGCCCCATCTCTAGGCACACAGGTAGTCCATGTTGCCACCAAGCAAGCTGTAGCATGTTGGCTACAAACTCCATTCAAATACTTGGTCTCCTGAAAGAGCCAGAGGTTGCACTAGCAGCATGGTCCAGAAAGCCAGTATTTCTAAATGGTGTGGCTTTTTTTTTCTGCTACTGCTGAATCAGGAAATCTTCTCTTAAAGGAGCTGCAGCATGTCGCAAACAAGCAAAGCCCATTTGGAAAAAAAAATGCAGCTAAACTTTGTTTTTTAGTGTCTAGAATTCCTTTGCAAGCCTTCTCAGGTTTTAAGTGGATCTTAGTTGGCCACATGGGTGCCAATTTGTTGTAAGAAGGAGCTGCTAGTTCATTTTTCTACCACCTGACAGCTCACCCAAAATAATCACACAGATACTGTATTATTTAAATCACTGTTTGGCCCATTATCTCTAGCTTCTTATTATCTAACTCTTACATATTAATTTAACCCATTTCTATTAATCTGTGTATTGCCATGTGGCTGTGGCTTACTTGGTAAAGTTCTGTCTGGCTCCTGTGGGGCTGCATGGCTTCTCTTTGACTCTTCCTTTCTTTCTCCCAGCATTCAGTTTAGTTTTCCCCACCTAGCTAAGTTCTGTCTTGCTATAGGCTCAAGCCAGCTTTCTTTATTCATTAATGGTAATCACAGCATACAGAGTGGAATCCCATATCACATAACTATTTCATACTTGACTTTGAGAACTAAGTGCAACCATTATTTCTAGGAGGATCTTGATGTTTGTTACTGTGAGATACCTTTGGGTCGTTGATATATCAGGAATTTGTTTTACTCTTCTTAACCTGGCTTTGTTCATCTCTGTCTCTCCAGAAATTCTAAGCAGATTAATTTCTATGAGCTAGTATCCACTTCTACTATTGCAGCACTAGAGCAAGGCCTGATGTGTATGAGTCTGTTGTTAGTGTTCTGTTGATGTTTCTGTAGCAGAGGATAACCCAAGCCCTATACATTGTTGGTTTATTGTTCAAAAAGAACTAGCAGAGCACTAAAAAGAGCAATGTACCTCCCTTCCATGCTTCTCTCCAGGCCTAGGCTAGTTTTGAATTTCTGTTCAGTTACTAGGATAAGGTCAAGCATGGTGGGATACTACCCAGCTCTCAAAGGACCATCCCTAGATTCCCTTTGCTGCATCTATGGCCACTAATAGCACCAAGTGATGTCACTCCCTAAGCACCCAGTACTACAGGGGGATAAGAGCAAGGCCTATGATGCTATGAGATAAGGAATAAAATGATATTATGGACTTAAGACTGATGTAACTACCACAGGCGATACTACATAGGATAGAGTCCCAATAGACCAGGGTTACATATCTTTGTTTGGGCTGCTACAGAAGCTCTGTCTGCAAAGAAGACTAGGGTGGAACACATTGGGGTCTGCCCAATGTTAGGTTCATGAGCCCACCCATAAGCTCTACGGCAAAGACTTGTGCAGATTAGCCTCCACCATATCAGGAAAATTGAACCGTGTTATGTTGTCCAAGCAACAATGAAATATACAACTAGTTTTGATGGTCCCCAGTGAATCAGAATTTGAGAGAGAGCTCAGTAACATACACTTGCTTTTACTTAAAAATTTTTAAAAAGTCAAAGCATTTTTTTTAAGAAATCTAAATTTTTAACAGCTCCTGAAGCAATACCACAGTAGTGTCTAGTGTGTTGAGGGACAGGAAATGAAGAGTACTGATTTAAGGCAAAATTTTTTACTCATGAAAATTCTTTCAAACTGTCAAGCATGGAGGTAAACACTTCATTTTATTCTAAGCAAACAGGGGTCATTTGTGCCTGTTCAATTGCTCTTTCCAAATCATGGACTCTCCTGCTGTTTTTGTTGACGTTTGCAGTAGCCCACTGAGAAAGAACTTTGTGGAAGGAAATGTCAAATATTTCCTTCTAAGTGCTGGAAGTGGTAAAATATACAAGAGGGTCTCTATGGGAGTAAATAAGGTGCTCTTGAGTGATTTGAAATATGAAGTTGAATTAATTTTTTTTCATTTCTGAACTCTGCCATTCCAAAATTGTTTTGGATATAGTAGAAAGGATTACAATAAAAATGTATTATAATAAATTGCACTACTTCCAACTTTATCAGTGGTAATCAAAAGTTATTGCATTAAATTAGGAGATAATTCAGTCACACACATCTAGGTTTCTTTGAATTTCACTTGAAGATTTTACTACATTGTAAAAGGAACAATCATTTTAATAAAAGAGTTTGAATAAAAAATTAACTACAAGAATATGTCCATTTTCTGATTTAATTCTCTATTGTACATTCTGGAATACATATTTAACAACATGTCCTTAATATATTAATCCAAAACCATTTATTTTTCTTTAATTTAACTTTTAAGAGAGGGGAATATATGTGACAACTACGTACAATCGCTCCCTAGAGCAAATACTGTGATGTATAGTCATGGTCTGTGTGGTGGTTTAATAAGAATGGCCCCATAGGGTTCATATATTTGCTTAGGGAGTGGCATTTGGAGGTAAGGCCTTGGAGTTCATATGGCATTGTTGGGTTGGGAATGGCCTTGTTGGCGGAAGTGTGTCACTACCCATTTTTTACCTAAGTTCAGACTTAGCTCAGTCATCTACACAGTCTACCTGTTTGCACTGATCCTTTATGTTCTTTTTTTTTCTTTATGTTCTTTTTGATAGGCCATCTTTGCTTGGAATATTTATGGTTAGAAAAATGATCCATATTAAAGTAAATATGAGAGTAAATTTGATCATCTAAGACCGATTCACATGAGTTTGTGTATGATTTTTTCATTAAATAATTCTAAATGTTCATATGTATGTATAGAAATCACTTTTATCATTATCATTAGTACCAATGTATTTCATGTCAATAGAGAGGATGAATTGCTAAACTTTCTGGGTTTACATTCATCACTTTTGAAAACAAATTGGCCATAACAAATGAGTTTATGAATGGCTATAACCCAATTACCATTTATTTGTAAAAATATGCAATAAGAAAGATTTGATTTTTTATATCTTTCCTTATACATAAAACTCAGTGTTCACAAATTTATAAGTATATAACTAAGTCTATTGAATTATAATTAATCTCTTCCAATATTCTACACTTGATAAGTATGCTGTGGATATAATATATTATATATTTTTAAATTATTATAATACATTTTATAATATGAGCATGACCAGCAACAATGAAAGCTATACATAGTAAAATACTCTAAGAAGGAAAGCCTTAACATGGAAAATCAGTCAGGAACAGACAGCATACTAGTGAATTATTTTTGTAACACACATAGGGATCAAAATGTTAATTTCATTATTAAACGGACCTTGCTAACACAAAGAAAAAATTATCAGTAGATAAATTATGTAATATAAAATTACATAATGCTCACTAGAAGAGTTGGGCCAGTTTAGATCAATGTGTACTGATATAGAAGACTAGCTTTTCCATATTTTCCCTAACATTAATTGTTATCTGTTAGATTTTTCTCAATTATTTTTTGAGACATGGTTTCTCTGTAGCTTTGGAGCCTGTCCTGGAATTCACTCTGTAGACCAGGCTGGCCTTTAACTTACAGAGATCTGCCTGTTTCTGCCTCCCAAGGGCTGGGATTAAATTGTGATTGTCGTTACCTCCAGGCTTCAAATTGTTTCTTTAAACATTGATTTGTCATATTTTTTTAAATTTAAATAAATTAAAACTTTACTTAAAGGTTTAAATAAAATAACAATTTTTAAAAAGAACAACCGCAGGAGAGTAAAACTATGACATCTAAACTGAAGCTCCACAGAATAGCTTTCCAGCAGTACAGAAGTTTGCTGAGATGCACCGACTCTGGAGTCTGATTCATCTTGCTTCTAATTTATTTTTATTTGATTTGTTGTAGCTCTGTGTTTTACTTTTTTGTATTCTTTGATGAATTAGCATTTCATTTGGTGTTGATAATTTATTTGTCCTGTGAGTTGTTTACTTCAGTGATTTATCCACTGATAATTTTTTTCTTTGTGTTAGCAAGATCCCTTTAATAATGAAATTAACATTTTGATCCCTCTGTATATTCACTAGTCTGCTGTCTGTTCCTGAATGCTTTTCCATGTTAAGGCTGTCCTTCTTAGAGTATTTTACTATGTATAGCTTCCATTGTTGCTGGTCATGCTCGTAAAGATATTCACCTGAAAAAAAGGGTTTTCACGCTTTTGAAGAATATTGCAATGAAAATAATTGAGTGTATATTTTAACTTATTTACTGGAATGAATTTCTAGACAATAAATTGTTGAATGAGATGCACAGACATGTATATTTGCCTCTGGGTCACCTCAATTCCAGCAGTTCCTGTGGATCCCAATTATTTCTCTTATGTCTAGTTATAACTGGGTACCATACAGGGAGTTTTTGAGCCAAGACTTACAGGGATGTAGTGTGAGGCCTTTACAACCCATTTTGTAGTTTTGCTGCCTTTCTAGTATTGAATTCTAGAAAATTAAGTTTAATGTATTTTTATCCTGCTAACACCACAAGATCATAACCTTTTGCAATTTATATTTTGAAAATATATGACAGACAAAAAGCAAATGAGTGTTTTTGTTTCAACCTACAACAGACCATGAAGGGGTGCATGACAGGACATCTTGTAACAGCTCCTTCGCTCTCTGACTTTCACACAGACATTGGCTGGTGACTGCATAGCCAAAAGTCCTGAGTTTCAGTGACTCTTTATTCTTGTCTGTGAATAGCTATCAACACAATAGGTGCTTCTAAATTTTGAGGTGCAGCACACCAGACTTTGTATATGACTACCTGAATCAGTTGTTGACTTCATAATTTGTGATAAGTTGTTTAACCTACTTATCTATTAAATGGGAATAATAATATGCTTATTAAGGCTACTGTCAAAATAAAGTGTTATATATACAATGGTGTGTGTGTGTGTGTGTATAACATAGTACCTTGTATTTTAAAATAAATTCAATTTAACATGATGTATTCAACAAGGTCATTTGCATTTTCCTCTGCTTCCTTGATAATTTTTCTTAGTAGTGATTTCTGTTTAATTGAATTCATTTACTTTGCTCTCTAGGACCCTCACTCCTGGTGTCAATCATCATTAGTCCCTGTGACAAAGGTCTTTCCTTTGATGTGAGTATTCTGTGCTAACTATGTCTCTTTGATGGACACTGCTAACCAAAGAGCTCTCTTTTCTTCACTAAACTCTTCATAGTTTGCAGCCATTCGGGTTAAAATGACTGGTTTAAGCACAGAGTCCCAACTTGTACAAGTTACAATTCTTTCTTGGGATTTCTTCAAGCTGACAGGAAAGTTCCATGGAGTTCCCATAAGATTATCAGTGCCCCCAACCAGCCGGAAGTAGCCTGGAATACTATGCCCACATTCCCCAAAAATGGACTATGGATATTTTCCTTTTTTTTTTTTTAAAAGAGGGGAAGTGGTGTGGGACAATCATCTATATTCTGTCAATTATATTTTAAATAAACACCGATTGGCCAATAGCCAGGCAGGAAATATAGGCAGGAAAACCAGACAGGAAGTAGAGGTGGGGCAATGAGAACAGGAGTATTCTGGGAAGGAGGAAGCCCATTCCTCCGGAGTCTTGCCCAGACCACAGAAGAAGCAAGATGTGACCTGCCCCGCTGAAAAAGGTACCGAGCCATGTGGCTAACATAGATAAGAATAATGGGTTAATATAAGTGATAAGAGCTAATAAGAAGCCTGAGCTAATGGGCCAATCAGTTTATAACCTAATGTAGACTCTCTTTGGGGGCTAAATGGCTGCAGGAACTTGGCAGGACAGAAACCCCGACAAGCAGGCCCTCATGTTACAGTTTTGAATCTAAAAGTGGTTGAATCCAGAATAACCAGCAGCTGGGATCCCTGGTATGACAATAAAAGCCACAACAGTAGAAGATAATATGTTCAAGATACTTATAATCAGAGAAAATGCAAGGAGAGATTCGGGTTCTCCTCCAACCCTCTCATTCCTGTTACCTTCCCTGACACCATTCTATGCTCACATTTTCTCATTGGGTTGGGTTCTACAGTCCACATTGTTTGTTCTCTCCTTTGTGTTGTTCTTGATGAAGCTAGTTCAAGTCAGATATTTCACATAATGGAGGTTTCTAACTTAGATAGCCACTCTTTGCCAAGCAGTCACTTTCCTTCAGCAGAAGCTATTTGATACCCATGCCGATCCACAGGTCATGAAGCCAAAACTGTGAGTACATTCCTTTGAGTGAGGTGACACTGGAAAACACGGAGGAGGTGTGGGGCTTTGCAACATTTAGGAGAAAATCTGGCAATTCTGATTTGGGTCTTGGTGGCCACCTTTTCTTGGAAAAGATGATTGCCCTTGTTCTTCATGGGCACTGGGTATGAGTTGACGCTGCCTTGCTTGGAGGTCATAGATAAGGCATTCATTCTCTAACTCTTTTCTCTGGGTCTCGACATCAATGAAAACATTATTTATACTTTCTATATCCAGACCTTCTTCTTTGACTCCTGATATCAACTATAGCTTCTTCTGTATTAACCTTGAGATTGCAAAAAGGTATTTTTGGCTGTTCTGAAAGGAAAGTCAAAGTATCCTCAAACATGGGGGGGGGGTAAAAGAGTTTGTATAAATCCGGCCATCATAGAGTTAAACTCTGGGTCTTCTTAAATCAAATTTGACAAATTTGCATTTTTTACACACACGCACACGCAAAGATGTTGGTCATTATCCCAATATTCTGAGAATGGCAGACACTGTGTTGATTGAACACGAACTCCTGAGCTCTCAGCTGGGCTTGCGGCGTAAAAGGGAGTTGAACAATAGCTTATGAATTCATTAGAAATGACAGCAATGTTTCTATCAAACACTTCATCTGCTGTATTGATGAGTCACATTAAGAGAATGAAAACTTTCACCACTTTGTATACAAAACTTGGGAAAGCAACATCCATCCGCAATTCACAACATGTACACACTTATCATCTGCTTTGTAAACCGTTCGGCTCGGGCCTCAATACACTGTCTGACAGATGCTTCCAGCCTCTTAGGTTTTAAACAACGGTTTTCACTTGCCAAAATTCTCACTTCATTATCATGACATAAAATGAGGTGGCAGCAGCTGCTTCAGGTAAACTAACATTCTTATCCACGCTCCACAGCAAATCCTAAATTACAAGCTGTGTTCTCCAAAAGGAGAGATACTAAGGTCTGGGCTTTGAAGGCCTTTTCTGCTTTTCCCTTCAAAACTATTATTAATATTACTGTTAAATTTCTAATTAACACAGTCACAGATGCTCTGAAATTAAGCAACTTCAAATATAACATGTCTACATAGAGTCTAATTGAACTGCGTAGATATGTCAAGGGTTAAAGGCAAACTAGAGAAACCAAGGTCCTGAAACCCAGGGAAAGAGATTCATACGTAGAGTATAAAATCCAGTCAGAGATGGCAAGATAAGAAGTCTAGAAAGACCTTTCTCTGTACCAGAACACCCCAGAAAATGAGCTGGAGAATATAGCTTTTCCTTTAACAAAGCATGAGCCCCAGCCTTGCAGAATGATAGTTTATGATGGTCAGAGTAAGAGAAAAATTGTCCCCCAAAGTGTGCTAAGGGAGACAGTCAGGGAGCTCTAATTGCAGGTGTGTAACTGGAGATGAAGGCGTGGTGAGTGCAACCCTGGGTGTGGTAGCTTTCCAGGTAGACAGGTTGTATTTGCCCCAGTTTTAATTGTTTTTCCTGGTGGACTTCCTCTGTCCAAACAGGACTGAGAGATGCAGCACCTCTAGTTTAGTTCCATCTTCTAACAGCTGGTGGTTGGTGATGCCGATGGGTCCAGCAGTCTCCTTAGCAATGAGAGTTCCGGAGCGATATCCTGGACAGCTGGTCATTGGAACACTAACATACCAGTCATCTCCCACACCTGCGTCCTAACATTCCGATTTCCTGGTTTTATAGAAGCGTTTTTATGTGTGTAGGTGGATGAGTTTGCTTTTTCTTTTCACCAGCAAATTCGGTGGAGGGCTCTGGAGCACAATGACTAAATGTATCCCAGGAGGAATGACGACCTTAAGTTACATAGGAAAATGTTTAAGTAAAGCTGGAATTCCCTTCAATCATCTCTGCCTATGTTGTGTTTCAAATACAAGAAAAAAAAGCCCATTTTCCCTATGGCCATTTCCCTATGGCTTTCCCATGGCTATTACCCCAACTCTCCTGGTTCTAGCACAAATTCAAATGGAATGCCTTCTTTTTCTAGTTTCATATTGTTTTTCTTTGGGAATGGGAAACCAGGAAGGCCAGCTTACTTGCAGAATACTGACAGAAAACAAAATGTAACATTCTCTGTGGATTATACAGAGCTACCCAGCTTCCAAACCATCTGAGGAACAAGAGAGAAAAACGCAGACTAAACATGAAATGTATCCAAATACTAAAAAAGAAAGAAGAAAAAGAAAATAAATGACTACATTTTGTATTTTGATTCTTCCCAGGAGCTCAGTGGTGAAAGAAATATTAATTCCAGGGACAAGATACCAGCACTTACAAAGGTTTGAGGAATACCTCTGCATACATTTGTGTTGACCAATCAAGTTCAGAAAAAGGTCAAGATTTCTCTTGCTCAATAACATGGGCATGAGCTTGAAGAGATAAACATTCTTCTGATTCCATTACCTAAAATATGCTGATATGGAAGCTAACAACTTATGCTTTCCTCTGATCCAAAGACCCTGGGAACGACAATTTTTGTTCTGAACCGAAGAAATTACTAACACATTTTTCTGTTAATAAGACTGAAACCATGCACTTCCTTTTGTCTTAACTGCCTTATGTGAAAACCTAATGCATTCAAATTTGAATTTAGTTAGTCTCAATTTCTTTACTACCAAGAAATTAGGATTTTCAGTGTGTGTGTGTGCGCGCGCGTTGTGTGCATGCATGCTACCTAAATTAGCTTCGTATTTTTAGTTGACATAATTAGATTTAGTTTCAGTTTAATTTTATTGTTATAAAAATCATTAGGTTTCAGGTGGGCTTCTTTGCACCATGATAAGGAGTCCTGGATAGTGTTCAGAGTCAGGGCTGTACAGTGCTGAATACACCATTTGGAACACTCAATGTTACTAAATCGCCCAAAAGAAAAGATTTTGAACAATATTTTGCCTGAGAGAGCCATTACCTGGTACCAAAGGTAGAACTAAGCTGGGCGGGCACCTGATCCCCCCCCCTGACACACACATCCTTTGCTGTCTTTGGCAGAAGGGTAGCATCTCTTCCCTTAGTCCACACCAACGCCAGAAATCCTGCTGACAAAATGTGCGTCTGTATCAGAGGTGCAGGCGCTGTGGGGTTCCAACCCAATCATTGTGCAGATTTTCCTCTTTTGCTCTGTGCTAGGTGGTATCCCATGCCTTGCTTGGCAGGCCCGGCTTGAGATGAGGTGGTGGAGTCAGTGACCTCCTGGCCTGAACCAAGCCCATGGGGAGAATTCACCAGCAGATCCTGTTCAGGTGCGAGCTTTCTCCACCTCCAAAGCTACAGGATTTTCTGAGGATACTAATGTTACAGATAAAGTCCCTTAAACTAAAACAAAATATTTTGTTCTGTTTATTTATGGGTTGATTTTCTATTGTGTAGATTTGGTATTTGTCAATTGATAGTTTTGACTATCTGCTTTTAGAGTTGTCTTCTGTTTTTGGTTTCTGTTGCTCCAAAATTGATTACATATATAACTAGATTTTTTCCCATAGAAATAACTCACTTTATCTGCTGTCTCTGACTAATGTCTCCACCTTCTCTTCTGCTTCCCTGAGCCTTCTTCTCAGTACAGTCTGCTGCTCCTCCTCCTTGCAGATTCTAGTTGATCGGTTTTCTTTTGTGCCTTCGCATTTTGTTTCTCTTTACTTGCTCCTGTTGATGTTTGAAATACGTATTTGAGAACCCAAACCAGATCTTTTATAAAATGAGGTTTCCTTCTTGTTGTTAACCTATCTGGGGAAGCTATTTCCTCCAGATAGTCTCCTTTTGACTCTACTGTCACTTCCTTTCTTCCAGAGGAATCCCTGCTCCATAAACTCTGTTCCTTGGGACCATCTGCTCCAGATCACCATCCAAAAAAATCCATGCACACACTTTCTATTTGAGTGGTTGATGCCCATGGCCCCCTCATTGTTGTGAGTTGTAGGATGTTAGTGTTTTTTACCCCCTTTTCAGGATCTTCTGCATTTACTCCCCAGGTACCTCGTGGTATGGAAGCCACAAATCAGCCTTCCATGTCATTTTTAGTGCAGTAGAAGTACTCATGTTCCTATGTGCATTTCTCTCATTTCCATTACCAGAGCTGACATAGTGGTTGTGCATTCTATAGCCACGCATTTGGCTATTAGAGGTGGAAGTCAGTTAATTGGCGACCTTCCAGGTTTTTCTTTTTTTTCAAAAGCCACTGTCTTTACGTTCTGTGACGTGTTGTCTGCAGGTGTGGGTGGGGCTATTCCCTCAAGGCTTTCCTTACTGCTGCCCCTTTCCTTGTCTGTCCAGGTTTGGAATTCTCTGGGATCCCATCCATGCTGAGGAGCACTCCACCTTTCATGTCTCCTCTAAGGCCCTCCGAACAGCAGCAACGCTTTCTTCTGCCCTCGGTTGTCATCTTCCATGTGTGGTGCTGAGGGTTGACATAGCACTGCCACAGCACTGTGGAGAAGACTGTAATGACCAAGATGCTTGACTGCGCAGAGTTGAATATGTGTTTAAAAGGAAGCTCTTGCGAGTTCTGGTGGGACATGCCAGTAAGCTATGCTGGAGAGGTGGAGGCAGGAGGATCACAAGTTAGAAAACACCTTTCACAGTGGGGAAGGCTCTTCCTCACTCTCTGAAAGAGTCGGAATGCTCCTGACACTATGAAACTCCTTTTCACATGAATAATTTTATTCTGTTCAATCTGGCTGAAAAAATAGGCGATCCAGAAATTTATTTTTACTTTCTGTAACTCTGAATTGACTGAAGGACAAAGAACCCAGAGCACAGGAATATTTAGAGCCTAGAAGACTAGATAGAGGCACTTTGTTCTAAAACAATTTTTAAAGCTTTTTCTTTGGATGCATCTATATCCTTTGTTTGTGTATATTTAATGACTCTGGGATGGCATGGAGCATTTTAAAGACATGTCCCTGGAAAAATTGAGCCCAGAATCAGTCAGGGTTGAACTGATTTTAGAATCACCCCGCTGCTCCCCATTTGCCCGCGTCTTACTTTTCTTCCCCTAAGCTTTCTTAGTAAAATTAAACATAAAGGCCAGGAATCTGACTGCTAAAACGTGCTTGTGGACACAGCTGTCTCTCAAAGCAATGATGAAGCTTTCCAAGATGGCTGCCCGTGACTCTGCTTAGCAAAGCGCAGACAGCCTAATGAGGACAGAGCTGATGTGACTCTAAGAGCAGCACCTTTGGAGAGAGGACGCCTGTGCCAGGTCAGGGCCCAGAGAGCAAAGGCTGATGGTGTCAGCCAAACGTCCATAACCAGGCAAAGCGAGAATCTTTTCAGAACTAATAGGGTGGAGGACAAGCGCTCTTACCCTCCATCCTCCCGCCGAAAGCATGAAGAGGAAGAGAGCCTGGTTTCCATGTCCTCTCACCAGATGCATTCTTGTAGAAGGACAGAGCAACAGAGGCTGCAGGGGGCGGGAGCTCTGTTCCAGATCCCCCCTCTTTTATACTCCACCCACTTGTACCTCCGAACCCCCATTCAGCTTTTGCTGGGCTTGTTTGATAGACAACCAAAATAGAAAGATTCTGCTAAGAGCAGAATCTGATTTTATATTCCAAAATAACTCTTTGAAATTTCAGATGAGCTTGTGTCATCTGGTCTGGCTCAGAGCCATACAGACAAGGTCAGTATCTAATGAGAACCTTTTATACTGATTATTCCATCCATTATTATATGAAAAATGTTTGAAGGCAAAATGAACCACTTTACCAATGTTTCAGATTCATCTTTCAAATGTAAACACTATTCATGATCAGAGATTGACAGGCTGACATCTGCAAAGCTCTAAAGATTGTCATTTTGGGTTAGAAAATATCTCATTAATCAGAATGTTAAATAATCCACAGTACTTATATAATGTGTTATTATTTATCAGCTTTGAGCAGCTCTATTTCCAAAGGCAGAAACAAAATAATTTCAACCAAGTGAACATAATATTAATGACAGCAGTATTATAAATAAATTTAAAACACTGCCAGGAAGCATGTGAGGAAAGGAAAAAAAGAATAATTCTGTGCTAATTTTTTTCCCTCTTCACTGTGCTCAACCTACTCCTCTACTCTCGTCCACACATTGAGTTTGAAAATTCCTCAAGACTGAAGCTACACTCCTCTCATCGAAGGATGCTACTTAGTTTGGCACAATTAAAAGATTTTATTTTTTACAGCTTCTACAATGGAATTCTAGAGGAAACCAAGAAAATAGGCAGTAAATCAAATAACTTGACAGAATAGAAGCAGGCACTGTGTAGCTGGAACACGGGAAAGGGAGCAAGCCATTGTCTCGGCCCCATAGCGTGGTAGTGAGTCCACAGCACTATGAACATCTATTCCAGGCAGCTTTACCTAAGCTCCCTTTGCATTAAGGATTATTCTAATACAGTGGGATATTACTTTACACTTCCTTTTATAATCTGAGTTAGAGTCTGTTTCTCTATGCAGCTGTGTTGTCGTTGTTCAAACAGGACAAGCACACTCGAACATAAAGGAAATGGTGATTCTCTGTGTACTATCACTCAGGGAGCAGTGTTTCCAGTTAGAGATGTGCTATTTGACACAAGCATAGAGAATATGTGATGGGAATAAACAGCCTTTTATATCATTGATAACATTAATGATTAAGGTCTATTCAGCTGAGGAACCCACCTGAGAAACCAGTCTCTTTGATGATGAAACATGCTGCTAAAATGAACTGAGTAAAGAAATTAGCTGGGAATTTCCGTATTTTCTCCAGTGCTGATCCATTGGCGAGGCAGATTTTATATAACAATCAAATGGCGTATTTATAAATATGGATATCACCTCATGTACACTGACCCGAAGATGACTCATGATTTTATTTTATGGGTATGAGTGTTTTGTCTACATATATGTATCTGCACCATGTGTGTGCCTGGTGCTCATGGAGGCCAGAAAATAGTGTTGGAATCCCTTGAGCTGGAGTTTCATAGGGTCGTGATCTACCTACCACGTTGGGTGTTGGGAACTTAAGACTGGTCCTCTGCAGGTCATTTTAACTACTTAGCTATCTCCCCCAACCCAGCCTCTTGGAATTTTTAACTGTGGTTTGCAGAAGCTTCTTGAAGTCCTCAACATCATAGATTGAACACAGACCCAAATGAATTTCAAAGAATATTATTTTGGATAGAAAAAAAATTCTAAAAGCAGATTCTAAATTTCAAATGGAAAAGCAAAGGAGCCAGAGTAAACAAAACTTTTTTTTTACTCTAACTAACTAAATCCCAAGTTGAAAGATGTGCAGAACTATCCAAGAATTACTATAAACACACAATACCCAAGGCAGCATGGTATTGGTGGAAGGCAGACACATGCATCAAACATCACAGAATTAAATCACAAGTAGACTTAGGTAGGTTGGAACAATTGGTCTTTTAGATAGTACAATGGCAATTGTTCTATGTGGTGTTTTCATCAAGTGATAATTGATAAAAGAGTTGGTTATTTATATCAAAAGCTGAGCTTTGACTCACATGCCATACTTCATGCAAAAATTACTCCAAAATCATCATAGATTGAAATAGAAAATATAAAACTATTGAATTTCTGTGAATATATATATATATATATATATATATATATATATATATATATATATGATATTGAACCTGGGAACTTTCTTAGATGTAGTATTCAAAATACCAGCAACAAAAAAGACAATTTAGAATTCTTCAGAGTAAAAACTCTTTTGGTAAAAAGACACTGGCAGGAAAACAAAAAGCTGCAGGCTTCATCACAATATTACAAAATTACATATTTAAGAAACTCCCATCCAGAGCTGGGTGGCGATGTGCATGGCTTTAATCCCAGCACTCGAGAGGCAGAGTGGCAGTTGGATCTCTGTGAGGTCAAGGCCAGCCTGGTTCTAGGACAACCAAGACTACACAGAGAAACCCTGTCTAGAAAAACGAAAATAAACAAATAAACAAAACAAAACATTAAAAACCTTCCTTCCAGAATGAAAAGGAACTCTCAAAACTGAGCCATTCCATCTTCTTATTTATCTTCTTATTTGATTTTTCTCTTCCTTCCTTCCTTCTTTCTTTCTGTCTTGTTTTCTTTTTGTTAAAGTTTCATGTAGTTCAGGCTAGCCTTGAGCTCCTGATCTTTCTTCTGCCTCAGTCGCCCCAGTTCTCCGTTCTGGCACTAAAGGCATGTAGCACACTTGAGGGTCCATTTTAAAAGAGGCAGAACAAAGCATGCAAACACATCATTACAGAAGCCACACAGGTCCCAGATATGCACTACTGTTCGTCACCATTAGGGAGGCTGAGCCTACACTGAACTGTCACCACGCATGTGCGCATGTGTCAGGCTCTCTCTTCTATCTAACGCTTTATCAGGATGCACAAGATTTAAAAGCATGCTCACTCACACTTAGTATTGGCAGTTTTTTAAAATAGATTGCTGCATGTTGTGGGGGGAATATAGACAGGTATAGCTACCGTGAACAACAATTGGCTCATGCTTGTGCATTCTTATTCACTAATATATGACTCAGCAACCCTCCTGCAGGTATTTACTCAAGGGAAATAAAAGCCCATGTTTACACAAAACCTGCATAGTAATATTTTTAGTGATTTTTACACACACACACGCACACACACACGGGAGGAAGGTGGGCACTATATACTCTTCAGCCGCTGCAAGGGTGAGCAGATTGGATTGATGTAATAAAATTCTACTCAGCAATGGAAATGAATGTACTATAAGTTCACCAAATGATACAGATGACTTAAATGTATTTTACTAAGTGATAGGAGACAGATTTCCAAGATGGCATCATATGACTTGATTTATATGAAAAGGGTAAAAACAACGGTGGCAGAACACAAATTAATGGTGACTAGGGTTTAGTGTTGGGAACAGAGTGGTTACAAAGGGCTGTCAGGGAGTACATTGGTTGTAGTAATAGTTTCTCAGCTCCAGACATAGAAGAAATCAAGAGAAATCATGAAAGCATCCCCAAGGCATTCTCCAGTGTTGTTTTGTCTCCTATAACAAAAGCAGACTTTATTTTGCAACATGTTTTCATATATGAGAGCTTATGCCTAAATGAAGCAAAACTGTCTTTTTATAAAAAAGAGAAGCTAATAAGAGAAGTCTACATGACCCCTGAAAATGCTTTTCTTTCCCCCAACATTTGGAAATATGACAGCCCTTTGCCTCCAGCACCTCAGCTGTGTGATGAGGATGTGGATGGATTATTAACAAGCTCCCATTCTGTTTTCAAACCCACAAAATGCTGGGTGAAAAAAAGCAGCCTTGTTGAAAGACTATTATACATCTTTCACACCATAGCTGGAGGTTTTTGACAGCTAGATCCAGAAAAGTACAACACTGTGTGGTCGGTGTCAAACAGAAACCTTCTCTATACAGAATCAAGAGTCAGAGTCCCCTTCCCTCAGTGCCTCCCAGACTAATACATCAAACATGTGCCTGGAAAACACACTCATGTTTCTTCCTGCAGGGTTCAGGTGTGGTTAATAGAAAGAAATGTTACTGCTGTTGCTGTTCTTACAGTGGTGACAATTTTGGACATACTATATATAGAAACAGAAGTGTACAGTTCTGAGTCTGCAATAGATCGTGACTTGGTCCACTTTTTCTCACAATTTGTATTGTTTCTTTGCACTGTTGCATGTCTTAAAGCACACACCAGTTCTGCCAGCAACAGACCTCCTGAGCTGATCCTCATTATCACCATGGCATGGAATCAAACCCCCATCCCCTTCTCTGCTTTTATGTAAAATATCTAAAGCTTTGCATCGATGCCATGTCAGAGAACCAGAATGCTCCTTGCTTAGGGATTTGCTTCAGTGGATGGAAAATAAGTAACTCAGGAAGCCAGTGGGTATGAATGCAGCCTCAAGGAAATACTCCTAACAGCTGCACCCCTGACACAAACCAACATCAGGGAAAACCATCTTCTGCCACTGGGCCAAGAATTCTCTAAATCAGTAATGTTCATTTTCCCATCCTTCTAGGAAATCTTCTACCTTGCCTTGAAGACATGGAAAGAAAACTCTCTGACTTTATTTTCATCTAAAAGGCCGTGCATGTCTCCATCATCATCATGACTGCTTTTGGATTAATGGAAACATTGCTGAGTAATGGAAAATATCTCGAAGGCATGATGGTTCCTGGGAGTGAAGAAAGCAGGAAAAGAGATGGACAAGGAATGGCAACTGAAGGTACAGAGACAAGGTAGGGATAGAAGCTGAGGAAGCCAGAAAGACAGGGCTGTGTGGCGTGGGCTGGAGAGCACTAAAGTACAGAATTTCATCAGGGCTGTGAAGCTTTTCTTTAAGTGCCAATCTGTCTACACAGATATTTCTCTAGCATTTGGATAATTACACATTCTGTTCTTCACTCCAGACCCATATTTACCCTCAAGGAATTTCCACAGAGAGAACCTTTGTTCCTAATTTCCCATGCCCCAGTGCATGGTATCACAACCTTACAAATGCATCCAAGAAACTTGTTGAACTTACCTTGGGGTTGCAGCCTCTAACCACCCATGTGCATTTTTCTCTGTCCCCAACTCAGATGGAGCAATGCTGTCTGCCCCCTTCTGTATCCCAGGTATCTAAAACTGCTACCTTGTGAAGAGGCTTGAATTTTACATGTTTTTTATTTATGAATTAATTAGTGAAAATGGCTTTTATATAATACTGTATATGATATAATTTGCTCTCAGTTTTTTAAAGAAAAATTATTAAAGTCATAAAGCACAACCATCTTTAAAATAATTAAAAGAAACAAGATTAAATCTAGTAACATTGTAGGAGTATACAGAATGAAATTATATGAACATTTTGTATATTGTGCACTTTTTCTGTTTTATTAGTTCTTTGAGAATTCTGTACAATGTATTTTGATCTTATTCACTCCCCTCTCTGCTCCTGCTAGATCTGTCTCCCCTTCCATACTTCCCTGCATTTGTGTCCTCTTTTTATTATTTTTAAAAAAATCCATCAAGTTCACTTTACTTGAACATATACTCTTGCATGTGTGGCCTTCCACTGGGATGTGGCTGACCAACCACAGACCACACCCTGAAAAAAATAAACTCACAGTGTGCCAGCATCTCCTGATAGTTTCTCAACAAGAGGTAGGACTTTATACCCATCTCCTCTCTCCATACTGGGGTTTTGTCTGACTTGAGTGTGACTGCTCACATTCAAGGTCTTATGCAATGAGTTCATATGTGCATCTTCCCTCCTGTGTCTGGAAAACAATTTCCTTGTAACCATCCACCATTTCTGATTCTTAGAATCTTTCTGTTCCCTCTCTAGAAACGATCTCTGAGACTCGCTTGGA
The DNA here is from genome assembly GCA_004026605.1 of Ondatra zibethicus. NCBI lineage: Eukaryota > Metazoa > Chordata > Mammalia > Rodentia > Cricetidae > Ondatra > Ondatra zibethicus. Next base: position 37,645 of record PVIU01008429.1, read on the forward strand.
GCGGTTGTGATATAGATGTTTCACTTAAGAGAATTTTGTAGTCTCTTAAACTCTACTTCTCAACCAGTTGTGGTTCTCTGTGTTAATCCCATCTACAAAAAAATAAAAGCTTCTCTGAAGAGAGTTGAGAGATGCACTAATTTACAGTTGTGATGGTAAGCCATTGATATTGCATCTTAATGCTTTCTTCATTGGATATGCTATAAGCATTTCAAACATTTATTATTTCACTTTGTCCAAATTATGCTACAGTAGCACAGTCTCACATTCTAAAGGTTTTAGTGTGTGCTCCATGCTGCATTACATAACTCAAGTAGGTTAATGGGAAGTTCTATGTTACACATTCAATGAGGACCCAGTTGATGGAGGCTCTGAAGTGTTATAGCTGAGGTGTTCCAAGTCCCCAGTGTCCATAATGTGTAAGGAAAGAGAAGAACAAGATTGGACAGTCTCATAAGAGTCATTGGTTGTCTCCAGTTGGAAGTGGTATAAGTTACTTCATTTCACTTAGCTGATTAAGACATGAATTCACCTAAGTACAAGAGGACTGAGAAATGAAAGGAACAACCAAAACATTTGATAGACATGTCTGACTTTGCCTCATCAGGAAATGTGTATCAAACTAATAATTTTCATTGACTAAATTTTTAAAGTCAAAATGCCAAAATTCATTTATCAACTTTAGTTATGCTTATTTTTCTGTTTATCCACTACTCTAAATAACTGTAACAAATATCCTTCTGTCTAAATCATTGATTGCTTTTAAAATTATTTCATTAGGATAGATGAATTAAAAAGCACTTTAATTGCTACAGCAAGTAATTTATATAAATTAAAGCTTTCATAATATCCAAATATTATCGAGAGTGGATGACCAAATTTATTAAGCTATAGTAATAAAGAATGTGTTCATTTTTTCAAACATTCATCAATCCACGGTTAATTTTGTACTTTTTCTATGAGGATGGAAATTGGGAGTGAAATGATCTTCATTGTTTATGGATTTTTATTTTTGTTTTGAGTTTGATTCTTAGATATATGCTATAAAATATTCCACTGTGGCTGGGCCAGGTTTTGTAGGCCTTCAATCCTAGCTACTTTGGATGCTCCAGTGGGAGAATTCCAAGTTTAGAGGTGGCCTGGTCAATTAGTGAGAGTTTGTTTCAAAACACAAAGTAAACTAGGCTTGGAGATAGCTCAGCAATAGAGCTCTCATTAACATGTACTCGAAAACTTAGGATCCATCCTGCAACCATAACAAAAGAAACAATGGAGCAAAGAGATTTAGTCTGAAAAAAGAAAGAAAAGAATGGAAGGAAAACATTCCCTTGTTCTGGAAGAAAGGATTCAGAACTATTTAGGGCTCTAAGTAGGCTAATATAAAACTTTGTATTAACTGAAAAAATATTTCTTTGTACATTTTTATGACAAAAAATTTAAAACATTATATTAAGTAAGTCATCTATTAATAGATAAAAGAGTAAATCCAATTTCCTAAAGTTTAGAAGTAGCCATTTTAAGATCTTATAAATTTTTTCAGCATTTCCATTTTATTTACATATTTAATTATTAAATGTTATTTTATTTATTGAGATAATAATGGCAGCATTTCCACTGTCTCTTTCCTCCCTCCAAACCTTCAGGCATTGCCTCCTCGCTATCTTAAATTTTAGTGTGTGTGTTCCTAAATACATAAATACAACCTGAATTGTCTGTACGTTACTTGTATATATGTTTTCAGGGCTTGCTATTTGGTAGATTAACTGGTGTGTTTTTCCCTGAGGGAGACTATTTCTACAACTCAGCATTTCTTTGTTGCTGTAGACCTTTGTCTTTTGATGAAATCACCTAAATTTGTCCCCTTCCATGTTAGTATGTCTATTGGCGTCCTCCTTGTCCAGACAATGCTTAGGCAGCCATGTTGGTGAGCTTCATTTGTCACATTTCTGTAAGACACAGTGTCACAGCAACTTTCCTCTTTCTCCAACTCTTAAACCATCTCTGCCCTCTCTTGCACAATGATTCCGATGTCTTAGATGGATAAACTGTGGTGTTGATTTATCAGCTGGGATAGAGATCTGTAACACTGTGCTTCGGTTGGTTATGGTTTTCTATAATGGCTTCTATCTGTTGCAAAGAGAGTTTTCCTTGATGAGGGCTGAGAGCACACGTGTCTGTGGGTGTGAGGATGGACACAGAATGCAGTTAAGGATTATGCAGATTTCGTCAAGTGGCAGTTGAGGGTTCTCTTCCAAGATTCATGACTTCACTAGCCCTAAGTGTTTGGGAAGGTTTCTGGTACTAAGGACAATTTGTCTCTTGTTGAGCAGGCCTTAAACCCAACTAGAGAGCTCCTGGATAGTGTCAAGGTATGTGCATGACTATCATAACTTTGGAGTGGCTGTGCTGTGTTGATCCTTCTTGGGGTTTACGCACTTCATAGTTAGGTAGTGCTATTAGTCGCTTCCATCTTTGTAAGCATGGCACCTTCAGGTCCCGGGAACCCTAGTCTTCAGGGGGAGGCTTTCAGGTAAGATCTAGCTTGGGTCCTCTGGGCCCTTTGTTCAAAGTCATGGTGTCTTCAGCCATAGGGATTATCTTCCAGCTCTAGGGGCAACCGAAGGCAATAGCAATCACCTATAATGTTCGGGAGTCTTATGGACAACCCTGATCAACAATGCAAAAGAGGCTTCTTATGCCTGCTGTTGAGGATTTTGTTAAATAGTCCAAGGCTCTTAAGGGAAACATTGCCAGTCTGGATGGGAAAATTTCATTTCAACTGCATATGTTTATGTGTATACAAACCTACATGTATTACAGGTATATTTAAGTAGTTAATAGAATGGTTCCTTATGGCAACTCTTTCCCCCTTTTTCTGTATTTAGCCCTTTCCCTCCCCCCTCATCAAAGTCCCCCTCATATATTTCATTTCCCCTTTCAGACCACTTGTACCCTACCATTCTCCTTTCTGTTGCTCCTCCCTCATACCCCCATGGTTCTTTTTTACTTTCCTGATTTCTGCATTTACTCCATGTTATATACTCATACCTGAAGTTTCGGAACTAGGAACTTCAGACTAGAAACATGTAATGTTTGTCTTCCTGGGACTAGGTTACCTAACTAAATATAATCTTTTCTAGTTCCAAACATTTATGTGGAAAGTTCATGATTTCATTTTTCTTCATAGTTGACATTATTCCATAATTTGTGTGTACCACAGTTTCATTATCCATGTCAATTGAAGGACATTTAGCAGGGTTTCCTTTTTTATTGATTTAATTGAGCTATACATTTTTCTCTGCTCACCTCCCTTCCTCTCCCCTCCCCTTCAACCCTCTCCCATGGTCCCCATGCTCTCAATTTACTCAGGAGATCTTGTCTTTTTCTACTTCCCATGTAGATTAGATCCATATATGTCTCTCTTAGGGTCCCCATTGTTGTCTAGGTTCTCTGAGATTGTGAATTGTGAATTGTAGGCTGTTTTCCTTTACTTTATGTCTAAAAGCCACTTATGGGTGAGTACATATGATATTTGTCTTTCTGGGTCTGGTTACCTCACTCAATATGATGGAAAAAAGAAAGCATATTTAACAAATGGTGCTGACATAATTAGATATCAACATGTAGAAGAATGAAAATAGATCCATATTTATCACCATTCACAAAACTCAAGTTTCAATGGATCAAAGACCTCAACATAAAGCCAACAACACTGAACCTCATAGAAGAGAAAGTAGGAAGTAAAATTGAGCACATTGACACAGGAGACCACTTCCTAAATATAACCCTAGCAGCACAGACAATGAGAGAAACAATTAATAAATTGGACCTCCTGAAACTGAAAAGCTTCTGTAAAGCAAAGGAAGGGCATGATCAACAAGACAAAACCGTAACCTATAGAATGGGAAAAGATCTTCACCAACCCCACATAAGACAGAGATCCAATCTCCAAAATATACAAAGAACTCAAGAAATTGGTCATCAAAAGAACAAATAATCCAATTAAATAAAATGGAGTACAGACCTAAACAGAGAACTCTCAACAGAGTAATCTAAAATGGGTTTCCTTTTCCTAGATATTATGAATAGGACCAACAAGGCTGAGCTTGGATCTGTGGGGTAGGATTTCAAGTCTTTGGTAATATGTCAAGGAGTAGCATATTTGGGTCATGTGGTAGATTTACTTTTATATGTTGGTTTAACTTAGCAGCCCCCAGAATCAAATATCTCTTTGTGGTTAAAAAATTTCAAAGAAAACACAATAATATATATAACCCAGACTCTCTGTATATATTTCATCTTTATGTGATTTATTTTTTTACTGTTACTTTTTTCAAGCTTAATATTCATTTTATTATTTTTACTTCTTTAATCTATGACTGTCTGTATTCTTTTATATTACTTTTACTGTCTCTTTACTCTTTTTCTTCTCTCTTCCAAGCCTAAGTGCATTTATTTAGAGGCCTTTTTATCTCAATCTGTCTTTATTGCTTAACTGGAATTATTTTCTGACCAGGAAGGAGTGCTTTAAAATGGCAAGCAGCTTCATTGCTGCCCTGAATACTGGCTCTGCCTCTTTCTGTCTTTCAAAATGGTGGTCATTCACTGCCTTCTCTGGGACCACTGGGATGGAGTTGCACTCACCACCTCAACTCTGGTAAGCAGTTGGTCCATGCTGCTCCCAAGTAACTTGCAGCACACTGCCCACAAACCCCATTCAAGTGCTCAGCCCCCTGAAAGAGCCAGAGTTCAGGCTGCTAGCACTTACCAGGAAGCTATTGTTTCTTATGCTGAGTCAGTAAGACTTCTCTTAAAGGATTAGCAGTGCCCCTGTTTGCTGTCAGCAAACAGAGCCCATCCAAAAAAGAAAAAAAAATATGACTACCAAGAAGCTGTGTTAAACTCTTTTTTTCCTTTGTTTTGTTGGTTTTGGGGTTTTTTTTGGGGGGGTTGTGTGTGTGTGTCTAGAATTCCTTTTCAAGCTCTCTCTAGTTTTATGTAGATGTAAGTTGCCCCTCATTGGCATGCCATTTTGTCCCCACATCAATAAGGGATATTGGCCTGTAGTTTTCTTGCTATATTTTTTTAAACAGGTTTTGATATTAGAGTGATCCTGGCTTCATAGAAGGAATTTGAGAATATTCATTCTGTTTCTATGTTTTAACAGTTTAAGAATTACTTGTAGCTGAATTTTGACAGTTAATAGAGTTCTGCTGTGAATCCATCTAGCCTGCACTATTTTTTTTAAGCTGGAAGACTTTTTATTTTATTTCAAGCTTTTATTTATTATGGATCTGGCTAGGTTGTTTATCTCTTCTTGGTTTAACTTTTGATGATTTGGCTGAATCTAGAACTATCTAATTCTTTTGAATTTCCTGCTTAATGGAGTATAGATTTTTAAAGTATTCCGTCAAAATATCCTGAGTTTCTTTAGTATCTGTTGTAGTGTTTCCCTGTTCACTTCTGATTTTTTATTTCACTTTTGAAACTTTAATTTGGCTTCTGTTTTTCTTTCCTTCTATTGGTTAATTGTGCCAAGGGTTTGTCATTCTTGATTATCTTTTCAAAGAACCTATTCTTAGATTCATTGATTCTTTGTTTCTAGCTCATTAATTTCTGCTCTGGTTTTTATTATTTATTGTCATTTAGTGAGTTTGGGTTTGATTTATTCTTGTTTGTCCAAATTCCATTTATGTGTCCCAGGGGTTCCATTGCATTGTGTTTTTATTTGCATTTAGTTCCAGGAAATTTCTTATTTCTTTCTTGATTTCTTCTTTGACTCACTCATCATTCCATAATGAATTGTTTAAGTTCCATGAGTTTTGTGTGTTTTGTATTTATTAAATATTTGCTTTCTGTTAATTTTAGGTTTTATGTATTTTAGTCAGATAGGATACACAAGTTATCTCAATCTTTCTGATATTGTAAATATTTGTTTTGTATCCTAGGATGTGATCTATTTTAGAGAAGCTTCCATGTGTAATTGAGTAGAAAGCACATTCCTTTATATTTGAGCAAATATATGTTACGTAGATAAGTTAAGTCCAGTGATGGATAGTATCATTTAATTATTATGTGTATCTGCTTTTTCTGTCCAGTTGAGAAAGTAGGGTGCTGAAGTCACTTACTGTTAATGATTTGATGTTCATCTGTGTCTTTAATTTCAATAGTACTTTTTTTTCACCAAAGTTTGGTACATGTATATTTAGGGTGGTAATATATTCTTGTCCAATTATTACCTTGATTAAAATGAAGTGTCCTTTTTTATATCTTCTTATAAATTTTAGTTTGAAGTTTTATTCTGTCAGCTGTTATGTTAGGGACACCTGGTTACTTTCTTGTTTCATATAATTGGAGTAGATTTTTGTCCATCTGTTTACTCTAAAGTGGTATCTATCTTTAAAGCTAAGATGTGTTTCTTGTAAACTACAGATACGTGGGTTTTTTTTCTTTTCACAAAAAGTGTGTTGATTGCCATCATTGTATTGTTGAATGGTGTGGGAGGTTCTTCTGTCTATGTGATGCTTTTATTGGTTAATGAATAAAGAAACTGTCTTGACCTGTGATAGGACAAAAGAACAGAACTAAGCAGGTAAAACTAAAATGAGTGCTGGGAGAAAAGGGCAGAGTCAAAGAGATGTCATGGAGCCACCACCAGAGTCAGACATGCTGAAAATTTAGCCGGTAAGCCACAGCCACGTGGTGATAAACAGATTAATAAAAATGGGTTAAATTCAGATGTAGGAGTTAGCCAATAAGAAGCCAGAGCTAATGGGCCAAGCAGTGATTTAATTAATACAGTTTCTGCGTGATTATTTCAGGTCTAAGCTAGCTGGGTGGCTGGGAACCAACAAGCAGCCTTTTTGCTTACAACAGTTGAACTTTGGATTGTTGTTTGTGCTCCCGGTAGTGCTTGCATTTTAGGAATTATAGCTTTATATTTCTTTCTACCACCAAAGATATTGTTTCCTACATTTTCTTCATGTTTGATTTGTGGAATATAATTTTTTTAGGTTGTTTATATCATGGAAAGTTATTTCTCCTTCAATTATGGCAGGTAGTTCTGGGGTAGATATTATATTGGGTCAGATCATGGCCTTTTAGGACTTGGAATGTATTCTTCTGGGCTCTCTGTTTTTCCAGGTTTCCATTGAGAAATCAGCTGCTAGTCTGATGGGTTTTTCTTTCTATATACTTCTTTTTTTCTCTTTTAGCTTTCAATATTCTTTCATTGTTCTATATACTTACTTATTTTGTTTGTTTCTTGTATCTGTATGGGTGTGTCTTTTCTTATTTTGGTGAAGTTTCTTTCTAGGATTTTGTTGAAGATCTGATCTATATGGTGTCTCACAATTCCTGTATGTTCCTTTCCTGTGTTTTAATGGTTTTCCATATTTTTACTTATTTTGTCTAGGTCCTCTATTTTATCTTTGAGTCCTGGTATTCTATCTTTTGATTGATTCATTCTACTTGTAAGACTTTCCTTTGAGTTTTCTAGTTGAGTTGTTGGGCCTTTCCCTTCCATCTTTATTGCAACTTGAATTATCACCAATATTTTTAGATCACATTGAATTCTATTTTCAAATCTTGAATTGCCCTTGTCATTTCTATCAGCCTTATATTTGTGTTTTCTTGGGCATTATTCAGGCATTTATTCTCATTAGCTTTTTTCTCCTCAAGTTAATTGTTTCTTCATATCTTCATTAGGCTCCTTGAATTCTCTTATGAAGTTTATGACTGATCTTTTAAAGTATCTGTTCTGAGGTTAATTCTTATTGGCAAACATTTTTACAATACTGTTGGGTTATGTGCAGGATGTACTCTCTTGACATTTTATTGTTTGTATTTTTGTGATAAGATCTAGGCACATGGAATTCTTTCTTTCTTTCTTTCTTTCTTTCTTTCTTTCTTTCTTTCTTTCTTTCTTTCATTAGTCCTCTTTTTTATATATGGACAGAAAAGGTTAGGACCAAAGAGAGAATTTTTAGGTCAGTTTAGGTTGATGATAGTTTAGGTAGAATGGAGTCAGGAAGACACAGAACACTGAGCCAGTGTGTCCTGGTCCAAGCCTGGCGTTTACAGCTAAATTTAGGGGTTGTGTAGGGTGTCTTGAGCTGAGGATCAGGCAGATCCCTCTGGCTAGACCCTGGAGAGGAATGTGCAGGATCTGGCTGGGTAGAGGGGTTAGATGTGGCCTGGAGCACTTCTTAACATATACCAAAATATAGTGAAATCAAAGGTTACAAATATGGAATTGTGTATGATTCATAAACCTAGAGATCTAACATATATCATGAGAATTATAGATGACATTATATTGTGAACTAGCTCGCTAAGACAGTGAGTTTTAGGTGCTTTTACCATATGTACTTATTTTTATACATTTATGTAGGGACACGCAAAAAGGTAGCTAAGTTAAGTGATGGGTGTATTTATTTCCTTGATTATAGTATTCATTTTACTATGATTTTATATAATAAATTACACTGTTGTATAAATACAATAAATAAGTTGATGCATTATTAGTCACTTTATCCTAAATATTACTAAATTTTAAAAAATGTGTTGTCTATAAACAGATTCAGAATTTGGGGAAGTCTATAATTATATCATAGTCCTAAGAACTGTTAATTGTCTAAATGAAAGAATATTGAAATATTTATAGGTCAATCCTTGATTAAACTATTTTCTTATAAAAGAAAAGCTTTTTCACCAGTCCAATTTTAAGAACTCATGATGGACAGAAATATGACCTTTACCACACTGGGCAAAGAAAACCAGCTGGCTCAGAAGCACTGATAAATGACTGACAGTATATACCACTAAATAGGCAAGCACCATACTGTTTTATTTTGTTTTGAAGAGAGGAAGGAAGGAGAGGGAGAAAGAAAAGAATGGAGGTAGAAAGGGGAAAGGTGACAGATGGGGGAGAATTGGGCCCTGCCTTTTCCCTCCCTTACTCTCTCCTTCCCTCTCTCCCTCTTCCTTCTCTCCTTTCCTCCCTCTCTTCCTGCCTCCCTCCATCTATCCCTCTTTCCCTCTTTTCTCCTTCCCTTTCTCATTCCCTCCCTCCTCCCTTCTCTCTCTCTTTCTTCTCTCCTTCCCTCCCTCCTTTCCTCTTTCCTTTCCTCTTTTCCCATTCTTCCCTCCCACCTATAATGATAAGCTAAGGAAAAGGATTTACTTCATTTGTTTTTTTCTGTGGTGTATTTATATTTTTTTGTTCAAATTTTGATTTTTCTAGGATCAGGATGGCTCTTAATGTCACTATTGCTAAGAAGCAGTATTAGTTATTGGGACCACATTCATGTCATATTCTAAGAATATATACTAAGAATATAATACTAAGAAGCAGTATTAGTTATTGGGACCATATTCACTTGGAGGATAGGTGAAATCTTAGGAAGGAGGTCTTGCAAACAAGGACTATCATCATGGGCATCTTAGAGGACTATGTTATGTAGGAAAGTGTCATCCATAGTCCTGAATATGTGAGAAACTAGACTATGTAAACGAAGTCTGGGAAAGGCTTATTTGATTATATTTTCCTTTGCATTTGGACTCAAGAGTAATAGAGTGAACTATGTCTATGCTGAATGGAAGCATTTTATCCTTTAGAATTGATGACTAATTAAGTAAACAAAATAGATTTATGGGAAATTAAAGAGTAAGAAAACTAAAGGCCTTGAAAGGGAGATGAGGAAACAAGTGTTAAGATAATGGAGGTAAGGGACACTGACCATGGGCTGACTGATGGAAGCAAGCTGGTTTCTCTTTTTTTACTGTTGCTATCCCCCTTATCCTTGCCATGTTCATACTGCAGCACATGTTGAAGCACAGCTCAGGAAGAAATGGTTATCCTGGTACACACTGAGACTAGGAGGGTCAAATAGCCAATGCTGGTGGTAGGGAGCATGTAAAGTATTTCAGATATTATACTTCTCTTTCAGGACCTTAACTTCTTTATAAATTTCTTGTTAGGCCTTGAGTTTCCCAAAATTTGAAGAAGGAAGTCATAGAGGACAATATCAGAGTGGGAAGAGTGGGAATCAGGACAAGAATGAGGAGAGTTGAGCATGGGGGAACATACCTATAGTCCCATCACTCAAAGGAGCTGAGGCAGGAGGATCATGAGTCCAATTGCAACTTGGACTTGGTAGTGTGACCCTGTGTTCAAGTAAACTTCACTCCCAACCCAAGAAAAAAAGAAATAGAAGAAAAACTTGAAGAGAGTCTTGTTACAATGATTTAACCCAGTTTATAGATTCTGTGCATATTGTAGAAGACTGATGGAGCCCTTTAAGGAAATTTCATTCAAATTTGGAGTAAAATAGAAAAATTGAAAACATACTTTCCAAGAAATAAAAACAAACATTTTTATAAAATATGTGTGCATTAGTCTATAGACCACATGTTCACACTCCTTTTACTTGTAAAGAGGAAATCCCAGGAGGCAGTGTTGTGATGGGCTGGGAAGCCTGGTGTGCAAGTCTGGGTATCAGATCTGCTGTATGGTAACAGTGGCAGCTATGTATCTGCCATTAAGTTAATTAAACTCTCAGCTGCCCATTTTCCTCATCTTTAAAATAAAGAACTTCAAGCTAAATCTAGTACTTTTGTCATTTGGCTTTGAGGGTCATCAAATAAAAAATTAAGGCTGGGATGAATAGGGAATCTGTGTGGCATGGTAAAGGTCATGGTTTAGATAAGAGACATAAAGTATGGAGAGGTTCTGGTCTGTGGGAGCACATGGCAGGCATGAGATTTGATCTTAGTCTTTCTGATACCTAGTCCTCTGTAGGCAGAGGCTGCTTGTTCATTTCCTCGACTGCCCAGACCCAAAATAATCACACAGAAACTATATTAATTGTACTACTGTTTAGCCAATAGTTTAAGCATATTTCTAGCTAGCTCTTACATCTTAAATTAACTCATTTTTATTAATATGTGTATTGCCATGTGGTTGTGGCATACTGGTAAGGTTCTATCCAGAGTCTGGCATCTGTGTCCTGTGGTGGCTACCTGGCTTTTCTCTGACTCCTCCTACTCTCTCCTCCTCTATCTGCTTGGAATTCCTGTCTTGCCCTATTCAGTGCTGCAATAGGCCCAAAGCAGCTTCTTTATTAACCAATAGCATTCACATCATACAGAAGGGAACCCCACATCAGCCCTCCTACCTTGCTAAAGTCATAGGTACTGAATTTGCAATAAGAAGCCATTGGCAAGAAGCCCAGCAGCCCAACTGCATAACATAGATTTGAGAACAGAAGAAGTATGCATGCTTAGAACTTAGACTACTGTAGACCATCACAGGAAGTGACAAACATGGGTAACGTGTGTGTTTGCTAATTTACATTTAGTATGTTTGCATGAATGTGTATTGTAGTGCATTTCACACATGAAAACTAAGTATTTAAAATATCTGACACATCTCAACAAAGTCAGAACAGTTCTCATGCATGAAACATTTACAAACATATATGAAACAAATAGTAGTGTTTGGAACATATAAAGAACTACAAATGAGTATGAAAAAAGCAACATTTCTAAAATAATACTGGAGAAGACACAGGAAAGGACAGTTTACAAAATAGGAAGCTAATCATGAAAATATACTCAAGCTTGGTAATCATTAAGGAAGCTCACATAGGTGGGAGATTGCATTACATAGCCGTTAGAAGGATAAAAGGTCTACCACGTAGTGTTTAATGCACTATATGGCAAAGATGCGCATGCACACACTGTATCCAGCAATGCCTCCTGGAGGGAATAGGCACCTTGAAGATTTCCTGTAAGTGTGCAGAAGTATGTGGGAGGATATCCTTACACATTGCATAAAATGGCATTAAAAAGTCTAATAGGAGATTATAGGAACAGACGCATCAACTAGTTACATGGTAAATGTTGTCTAAGCAGCTGCTCAAGTGAACAAAGTAGTTCCATATGCACAATGTAGGACAACCTAAACAGTGTTGACGCATATGGGAAAAATGAATACAGTCGGGAATAGCTCCCAAATAAAGTTCATACTCTTCTACATAGAAAAGTAAGTGAGAGAAGAGAAAGTGGTTGGAAGGAAAGGTATGTATAGTTGTAAGGTCATCTATATTCTATTTTCTGAGCCCAAACAGCAAACTGACATCATCTGGGAATTCTGGAAAATGGGTAGTACATAGATGATGGAAGCCTGCATTTGTGTGTTGCATATTTAACATATTTTTGTAAACTTACCACAAAAACACTTAAGGAGGACCAGAGTTCACAGGCGAGTAAAGCTGGGTGATGATGTTGAAAGAGCAATGCAGTTTTCAGAAGAGTACCTTGCTATATGATGCTGCCCTTGCTTCCCTCCTAGACTGTGTTCTCTTTTCTCAACTTTTTTTTCAACAAGATGCAGATGTTAATTTTGGGAGGTCAAGTCCTTCATCCAGTGAAAGAGCAACATGGATTACTCTTCTAAAATAGCCTAATACCACTTAGCTTCAGGGAGAGGGACAGAATTTGGGTAGCAATTATCGGCACTGCTCTGCTTCTGTGGCAGTAGTTTGTAAATTATGAGCTCTAACTGAAAAAGCTCAGACTTTTGTATGTTACTGTTGAGGATTGAAACCCAAGGTGAGTCATAGCCACAAGAAGGTAGAGAGGAATGGCTTTAAGTCACCAGACTATCCAACTTACATATGACTTCTTTCAACTGGTTGACATTCTGTTTAAGGTACTCAGTTTTTATTCATAATGTATTTTACTGACTTTCCCATTACTATTCATGCAGTATAAACTCAAGTATGTACATCTAAACAAAATTGAAATATAAGCCACTCCAAGAAACTTGATTAGGGAAATGTTATCAGCTATAGGTATTCTCCATGTCAACCACAACTTAGGAATCCATAAGATTCTTCTGGAATAGGAATTTGTAGGCAAATTGGCTGTTTGTGAGGGGTTTTATTCCTTTTTTTTACATTTTTTATTGATTTTATTGAGCTATACATTTTACTCTGCTCCCCTCCCTTTCTCTCCCCTCCTCTTCAGCCCTCTACCATGGTCCACATGCTCCCAATTTACGCAGGAGATCTTGTCTTCTTCTAGTTCCCATGTAGATTAGATCCGTGTATGTCTCTCTTAGGGTCCTCATTATTCTCTGGGGTTGCGAATTGTAGGCTGGTTTTCTTTGTTTTATGTCTAAAAGCCACTTACTTTCAGCTCTAGGAGCCTGTCTCGGTCAGCATTCTATGGTTGTGAAAAGACACCATGACCACAGCACCTCTTATAAAAGAAAGCATTTAATTGAGGCTTTCTTACAGTTTCAGAGGTTTAGTCCATTATCATCATGGGAGGAACATGGTGGTATGCAGGCAAGCAGACTTGTGCTGGAGAAGGAGCTTAGAGTTCTACATCTGGATCTGCAGGGAGCAGGCAGACACACACACACACACACACACACACACACAGAGAGAGAGAGAGAGAGAGAGAGAGAGAGAGAGAGAGAGAGAGACCTGACTTAAGCATTTGAAACCCCAAATCCCACTGCCAGTGGCACACTTCCTCCAACAAGGCCTACTCCAATAAGCTCACACCTCCTAATCATTGGTAAGTAGCACTACTTCCTGATGACCAAGCATCCAAATCCATGAGCCTATGGGTACTATTCTCATTCAGACCACCAGAGACCCAGCTGATGCGGACCTATGCAGGCCCTGTGCATGCTATGCTACTTCAGTTTCTGGGTGTTCATGTGTGCATCAATCTTGTTGGTTGAAAGGACTTTGTTTTCTTGGTGTCCTCCATCCTCTCTGGTTCTTTCACTCCTCTTCTTCTGTAGGGTTTACTCAGCCCCGAGGGGAGAGAAAGACATCCTGTTTAGGGATGAGTGTTCCAAGTTCTCTCACTCTTTGCATAATGTCTGACTGTGGATCCCTGTATTTGTTCCCATCTGCTGCAGGAAGAAGCTTCTCTGATCATGGCTGAGCAAGGCACTGATCTATGAGTGTGGAGAATGTCGTTAGGAGTCATATTATTGCTCTGTTTTTGCTTTAGTTTGGGGGTGTTTTTTAGTTTTGGATTTTTTTTAACAATAGTATTTGGTTTTATCCTAAATCTGTGGGCTGTCAAGTCTCAGGTTCTTAATCACCAAAACAGTATTGATTATGGGTTCCGCCTTGTGGAGTGAGCCTTTAATCAAACCATTTTTGGTTACTCCCACAAGCTTTGTGCCATCATTGCCACCGCACATTTTGTAGGCAGGGCACCATGTCTATGCAAACATTTATGGCTGGGTTTACATTTCTCCTTTCACAGAGTATTTTTCTCTCCCCAGAATACTAGGGGTGATGGTTCTATATACACCCCAGCTCAACTTTTTCATATTCAGTGAGTTGTGTAGGTGTTGTCTTCCACAATGGGGCCTTGGTGTCAAGTTGTATGTGTGATGACTCCCCACCTTTCTCTTGACTGTGCAAACTTTCCACACTGGGTAACTATGGAGTATTTCCAACATTCTCATCTCTTTCATATGGACCTACTTTATTCCCTCCCAGGAATACATCCCACAGTGACATTTAAATATTATGTGGGCTCACTTGATTTGTTGTGCAGAAAGCCTTGCTAAGCCTTAGTAACATTTTCAATTCTGTCTGCTGTCACGGTGAGTGGTGCTGACATGCTTAGGAAGTTTGTGGTCTTTCCTGGAACCTGCTTTTCTCAAAAATGCAATTGAATTTTTCACACTTGAACTCTGACATTTCTCTCATAACTGAGTGAGGTTTCACAACACATTTAAAATATTTCTGAGGCCAGGCATATGTTCCTGTTTATCCAACATGAAGCTGAGGCCTCTTTGAACTTTCCTCTCTTGATAATGTGTCTTGGGTTTTAGCATCAAACACTCTAGGATTGGAACTCTTTGGGGGCTCTTCTTTCCAAAGGGCTTTTTTCCTTTTTCTCCTTACGCATTTTAAACAGCTGTCTAAGGAATGCAGCAGAAGAAAGATTTGTTGGTCAATGCCAAAAAGCTTTACTGTACCCTCCACTTTCTCAGCAGGGAGTTTCCTAAGCATCATTATCTTACACATATTTAAATTCTTACCCTCCCTCCTTGTGTACTTTAATAAACCATTGCGGCTTCAGGAGCTCTCTCTGCCAGATGGCTTTGCTCTTTGAGTTAAACCCAACACTTATTTTCCACTACTATTGTTTCTCACAGCTCTGGCAAGGTTAGCATTTTATAGGCTCACCTCTCTCAGGAACCAAAAGGAGTGCAGGTTGAATATTCTAAAACACGAAGAGTCATCTATAGCAAGGTCTGACTTCTTTTATGTAGTGCTATTTTTTTTCCTATCTGGCTCAGAACGACCCGACAATGACTTTTCCTTGTCTCTTTAACACCTCCTTTGCACACCGCGAGAACATCATCCAGGATGCATTTGGCCTCTATCTGTCATGAAAACTTGGTGAGATATTTCTCTGGAGCTCCTCCAGTACTGGAGAGACACATGGCATCCTTTTACACCTCCAGGAAAGAAGGGAGGAACTCAAAGAACCGCCCTCACTGACTGCTTCCTTGATTGCCTCCAAAGTACCAGTTGTACTGAAATGTTGGCTCCTTATGCTCAGAAAATATTACCTTCCTAGTTCCTCCTTTTCAGACATTATTCTATTCATTTGTTCTTTCTATGATGTAAGTTATAATTTAGTGCTTAAAGTAATAATGTTGTTTAAGAGCCAGTAATTATTTGAGTCACAGAAAAACAAAACTTTGGCATTGTCTAAAAAATCAGAATGTATGATTTTTAATAACTTTTACTATTATATCACCTTGTGTGAGCTGATTGTCTTTAAATATAGCATATTGTGAGAACTTTTTCCTAATTAAAATTTTTTAATATATTTTGATCATGCTTTTCTGCTCCCCAAACTCCTCCCAGACCCTCCTCACTTCCCTATCTAGATAACTTCATGTTCTCTCTCTCTCTCTTTCTCTCTCTCTCTCTATATATATATGTATATATTCATATATCAAAAACAAAAAAGAAAATCAAAACAACAACAACAAAAAACCCAGCAAGACAAAAAAATACCAAAATGAAACAGAAGGTGACCCCCTTACCCAAACACAAGCCTTGGGTCTGTTTTGTGTGGGTCAGCCACTACTGGGCATAGAGTCTGCCCTAGAGTGTGTTGATATATGTGTGCCACAACATTGGAGAAAAATGACATTCCTTTGCCCTGTGGATGTCAAGTACAAATAGCTTCTTGATGATGATTGGGACTTTATGTCTATTTCCCTTATTTTAGAGCTAAGATTGTTATGCCCAGTTTGTGGGGACCCCAAAAGACCACCAGGGAGACCAACTCACCGAAATGCAAAAGCAAGGTTTATTAGGTGTATGTTACAAGCTGGCAAGAACCTCATCAGCGTAGCAGCCAGAGGAAGTACTCCACCCTTCTATAGGGTATTATTCAAAGGCCAAAACCAGAAAAGTTAACATTAGCAGGATGTGGGGTGATGAATTCAATCCTTATTGGTTGACATTTGTCTAGAGGTGTCCTGGTGAAAAGCCACTGGTGTGTGCTGGTAGGTGATCCTAGCTACAATGGTTAGAATGTTAGGAATTTCGTTTGGATGGTCTGTTCCTGGGTGGTGCTAGGTAGTCTCAGTTTGTGGTCTTTCTTGCAACTAGGGTAAACTACTGAGACTCAGGCCTCTATTGAGCTTCTCATGGTTGGATCCTACAAAGTTTTTTTTCTTCAGCCTGAAACTGTGTAGGTCTTTTATGTGTTGTCACAGTCCCTGTGAATTCATGTGTGCATCAGTTCTGTTTTATCTTAAATACAAAGCTTCATGAGTCATCCTTCACCTTTTCTCCTCCTCTTCTAAATAGCTCCCAAAATTCTAAAGGCAAGAGATAAAGACATTCCATGTTAGGACCGAGTGCCCCAAAGTCTTTCACTCTTTGCATATTGTCCAGTTGTGGGTTTCTGTGTCAATTTCCATCTACTACAAGAAGAAGGTTCTCTAATAGGGTTGAATGAGGTACTCATCTATGGGTAAGCAGTATGTCATTAGGAGTCATTTTACTGCTATGTTCCTTTAGCAAAATAGTAGTTGTAGGATTTCCCTAGGCCTGTATCTATCTATTCCATTAATTATCCTCACATCCTTCATTATAAGAGTTTATTAAATCAAAATGGTGACATATGTATTACTTGGGTGACTGGACAAACATGAACCTCTCAGCAATTCTGTTCCTCCATCTATTTGTAAAAGTTTACTGTTTGGGTACCTTTTGTCCATGAGTTTGCTCATGGAAAAGGGAGCCACAATTAAATAGCTTAGTATACACACTAGTAACTAAATAAGTGAGCCTTCTAGAATGGTCTTATAGTTTCTCCTGCTGGGATAAAACACCATGACCCAAAGAGAAATTGAAGAGGAAAGGATTTATTTGACTTATACTTCCACATCGTAGTCCATCATTGAAGGAAGCCAGGACAGGAACTCAAACAGTGCAGGAACCTGGAGGCAGGAGCAGAGGCCATGGAGGAGTGTTGCTTACTGGCTTGCTCCTCATGGCTTGTTCAGCTTGTTTTCTTATAGAATGCAGGGACACCAACCCAAGGATGACTCTCCCCATGGTGGCATGAGTTCTCCCACACCAATCAGTCATTAAGAAAGTGCTCTATAGGCTTGTCTGCAGCCTAATCATATAGAGGCATTTCCTCAATTGGGATTCCATCTCTTCAGATGATTCTAGCCTGAGCCAAATTGACATAAAATTAGCCAGCACAAGAATCTACCACATGTGTGCTTGTGTGAATGGTCTACATAAACAACTGAATGGTCTATACTAGTGCACTTGTCTAGCAAATAACTAGATATGGCTACCCTATAATTTTAACTAGATGACACAATGGCTTTATATATTTTCCTCCTTGCCTTTTCCATTCCCCATAGGAAGACAGGAGATAACATAGATAAGCATTGAGGAAATGTACATATCACACTGTGTGTTGTTACAATGGCATTGTCCTTGCTATGCTGGTGAAGATATGAGATGACAAAGGGACCTCTTGTCCATTGTTGGTTGAAAATTAAATTAGTGCAGCCACTAGAGAGGGCAACAAAAAGTTTCCACAGAAATCAAAGACAGACATACCATGTGATCTAGAAATCTCACTGCTAGCTATACATCCAGATGATAGTCAAAGAATCCATTATCAGTACATCAAATGGATATGATATGTACAGTCTTGTGTTCATTGCATATTTTTCTGAGTAATAAAGATCTCAGGATCAGCTTAAGTGACCATCAGCAAATTAAGAGATATCAAAACAGTACATCCAAATGCAATGGAATATTAGCTGACCTGTATATAGAAGTAAGTCTTTCATTTAACAATATCAAGAAAACAAGAGGACATTATGTCCAGAAAAGTAAATGAGACAGAGAAAGTTAAATATTGCATAACTTTATTCATATGTGGGCTCTAAAACACTCCAGTTTAGAAGAATTTTAAAAGCCAAGGACTGGAAAGATGGCTCAGTGAGTAAAGACTCCAGCTGCCTAGCAATCCAAACATTAGGGTCCAATTTCCACCCCTGGAACCCACATATAGATGAATGGAGAAAACTGCCTCTATGGAGTCCTCTGACCTCCACACCTGGATCACATCACACATGCCAATACACACAGCAGAAACAGTAACAATAGATTAAAAGTGAGTACAAAGAAGTCAGGGACTAAAATGGGTATTACTGAAGGCTGGGGTGAGAGGAGCTAGTTGGGGAAATACAGGTTAAAGATAAAATTCTGTTTTAAAAAATAAATAAATTCATGCTATCTATTGTATACTATGATGACAACAGTTACTATATAACAATTAAAATCACTTAATTTACAAATATTTTCACAAAATTTCATATGTGAATTAATACATATTGATTAAACTTCACTTAGCTATTTTAGTGGGTATGTATGTTTGTATATCACTAGTACTTACAACTTTTTTCAACTTAATATTTTTATTAATTTTTTGGGAATGTCACATGAACCAGATAGCATTCATTTACCAGTCCTTCCATGTCTGCCTCCCCATCCTTGTGACACCCTCCCAAATAAAAAATAAAAATGAAAATGCCAATTTGTGTTGGCTATATACTCAATGCATTTTGTCAATTAAAAATGGATAAGTATATGTTGTAGGAGCCCTCTTGTTTGTTCCCAGCTGCCCAGACTCAAAATAACCACACAGAAACTGTATTAATTAAATCACTGCTTGGCCTATTAGCTCTAGCTTCTTATTGGCTAATTCTTACATCTTTATTTAACCCATTTCTAGTAATCTGTATATTGCTACATGGCTGTGGCAAGTCTGTGGCTCATTTGTCCCTGGCAGTGGCTACATATCTCCCTGACTCCACCTTCTTTTTGGCAGCATTCAGTATAGTTTTCCCCGCCTAGCTCTGTTCTGCCCTGCTATAGTCTCAAAGAAGTTTCTTTATTCATTAACCAACAAAAGTAACACATATACAGAAGGACTTCCCATATCATCTTCCCGTTTCTGTTTAAATAAAAATGAAGGTTTTACTTTAACATAGTTAAATTACATATGCAAAACAGTTATCAAGTAAGAATTGAAATTACAATATTTACATCTACTTTATCTTTTATCATAACTAAGGAAAACTATAATTATAACTATCTATTCTTCAACTCCATCAAAGACTCCAGAAGGATATAATATTACCTAAGTAAACAGAAAGTGCATTGTAAGCAACTTCCAAAACTCTAGAATTGACAGAGACATCTCACTGCTTGGACAGTCACCAAAAGTTCTTCTGTATCATTGGGGCATTCATCTTTAGCCCATAGTATCCAGCAGACTTTTCCATGAAGCAGGAAATATGAAGATCTGTTCTGCCCTTGTAATGGCAATGTCCATAAGTTGCCTTCTTCTGTGTCCTGAAGAATGTCTGACTGACTCTTTCATGTAGCAGGAACCCCATAGGACCATCTCACCTTTAGGCAAGTTCAGAAGTCATTTCTCTGTGGGTCCTGCATGTCCAGTTCATACAGCATAACATCAAGCAGTCCAGGAGAAAGAAGTTTCTTATCCAAATGGATAACCAATGCCATAAGGAGCCTCTTAAATTCCCATCTTCCTTTAGAAATAGCTTGGCGCTGCCAGACGCAGATATGTCTCAATGTCATGAAAAGTCCTAAGTTCTTAAACATTTTAAATGACATATTCTGTAGTCTTTGAAAGGTTTGAAGAATGCCTATCCATCTGAAATACAACTCTGTACATCTAGAAAATCTAACCAAAATGACTACAGGTTTGACTATTATAGATGATTATCTATTAACCTATATTTCTTAATTATACATTACATTTTAAATGAGCTGTACAAACACAATACCTTAATCAAGATCAGAAATAAGTATAATAAAATTGACCTAAAATTTGTATCAATAGAGCAAGATCCATACCAATGTAAAGTATTGATCTCTATAGCATATCCACTTTAAATGTAAAAAAAAAATTATAAACAATCATTTAGAGAATTTGGGCATAGTTGTCTCCAAAATACTTCATGCTGTTTTGGGGCAAAGTAATTTTCGGGGTGTTCACAGAGATCTTTCAGGTTGTCTTGGTCCATCAAACCACATTAGCCTAGAATGAATCCACCGGTTCTCATCCTCTGTGGAAACAAAAGAAGAATCTCTTTTCCAAAGTAACATATCCTTAGACATCAAGATACATTTAAAATATATATGCTGGTTTAGCTTAGCAGCCCATACAATGAAATGTCTTTCTTTACTTAGCTCCTTAACAGTCAAAAAATTCAAAGAAAACACAATATTATACATAATCCAGACTCTCTGTGTATATTCCATCTTTATGTGGCTTATTTTTTCTTACTCTATTACTTTTTCTACAAGTTTGATATTTATTATTTTTACTCCTTTAATCTATGACTGTCTATACTATTTTATATTACATTTAATATCTCTTTACCCTTTTTCTTCTTTCTCCCAAGCCTACATATATTTTTAAAACACAACTAGAGGTCTTTATGTCTGCATCTATCCTATTGTGCATCTGAAATCCTTTTCTGTCCAGGAGTGCCTCTTAAAATGATAAAGCAGCTTGGCTAGGACTAAGGCTGCTTTGCCTTTTGGCTCTGCCCAGTCCATCATGGTGGAGGTCCATTCACTGCCTCTGAGACTGCCAGGTAGGAGCCATCCTCACCACCTTAACTCTGATAACCAGTTGCCCCATGCTGCCACCAAGTAACTTGCAGCATGTGGCCCACAAACCCCATTTAAATGCTTGGCCCCCTGAAAGAGCCAGAGTTCATGCTGCAGCATGGCCCAGGAAGTCACCATTTAGAAACAGCTCTTTTTTTTTTTTTTTTTTTTTTTTTTTTTTTTTTTTTTTTTTTTTTTTTTGCTAATGCTGAATCAGGAAGACCTCTCTTAAGGGAATCATGCCTCTGCTTGCTTCAAGCAAAGTGAGCAAGAAGCTGGGTCAAACTCTGTTTTTTGGGGTCTTGAATTCCTTTTCAAGCTCTCTCAGGTTTTTATGTGGATGTAGTTCCCCATATTGATGTGCCAATCTCTCGTAGGAGCCTACTTGTTTATTCCCGGCTGCCCAGACTTGAAGTAACCACACAGAAACTGTATTAATTAAATCGTGGCTTGTCCTATTAACTCTAGCTTCTTACTGGCTAGCTCTTATATTTTAACTTAACCCATTTCTATTAATCTGTGTAGCACCACATGGCTGTGGCTTAGCGGCAAGGTTCTGGCTTATCTGTCCCCAGTGTTGGCTATATGGTGTTTCCCTGTCTCTACCATCTTTCTCCCAGCATTCAGTTTAGCTTTCCCTGCCTAGCTCTGTTCTGCCCTGCTATAGGCTCAAAGCAGTTTCTTTATTCATTAACCAATAAAAGCAACACATATTCAGAAGGACTTCTCATATCAAGTATATGCTAGGTTAGTAGAGTGTACGATAGTTGACTTTTGCCTTGCATTGTCATTCACATAACCTGTATGTCATTGACTCCTTTAAGGACTTTCAAAAGAGCAAATACCCATTTGCTGGGAAATCACTGGGCATATGTAGCATCTTTCAGTGCAAGGAATTAAAAAAGACCTATAAATGTGTATTAACTTAAAAACTCTTCCTAAAAAGAGTCACTTAAAACAACACATGAAGCAGAGAAATAAATCAGGGTCAAGATCACTTTGTGAGTCAGGGATGATTGTATATGCCGGTTCAGGCTGTGATGGTGAGGCTGTAGGAACACAGAGGAAACAAGTCTTGCTAGAGAACAGGTTTTCGTGGAGCCAGAGGAATGTGTAGAAAGCCTTTCTAGTCCCTCACAAAAGACTGAATGTGGAATGCTTGTAGGAGAAGAAGAAACAAGGGCAAAACCCCAGTTACCAGCTGCTTTATTTCCATCTAGACCCAGCCCATCTTATGTGCTTTTTATTTTATTTTATTTAAAAAACAAACAATCTTTTCTCATTGTGCATACCAAATCTTGTTGCCACTTCCTCCCTTCCTCACATTCCCTCCACCTCCCCCGCAACCTCCATCCACTCCTCAGAGAAGGTAAGGTACATTGCTTTTGGATCAGTCCAAGGCCCTCCCTACTATATCTAGGCTGAGCAAGGTATCCATCCAAAGAGAATGGGTTCCCAAAAAGCCAGTTCAAACAGTAGGGATAAATCTTGGTGCCACTGCCAGTGAGTCCATTGGTTTTCTCTTGTCTGCATCACAGAAACTGAAGATGAACAGTGATCTGGGATATGAGCCATGTAAGCTGCTTTTAGCTGCTTGCCACTCCGCATGAGGAAAGGAAGCAAAACCTGTCCAGGAACTGCAGAATGAGTGCAATGGAAAGCAGGCCTGTGCCTCATGTTAAGAACTTAAGAGAGCCTTGGAGAGCAACAGGGGTCTCAGGAATTTTCAGCTGGGTAGCAGTTTCACAGGCATATTCCATTTTATTCTAAAGCAATAGAAAGGGACAAGCTGATTTTTGAAATACATGAGGCAATCAGGTTCACAGTAAAACAGACTGTCATTCACAGGCAACAGGAACAATGACAAAGTGCTTAAGATGAGTAGAGAAAGCCTCACTTTTGCCCTAGGTTTTGTTTCTATTTAAAACAAAATGGGGCTTTATTTAAATTTTTTATTTCTTTTTAGAATTTCATACATGAGTGCTGTTATTTACATCACCTTCACCCCTCCTTCTCCCCCCCAGTTTCTCCTGTACCCCCATTCCCTCTTAGATTATTGACACATGTATACGTGTATATATACATATATATCACACAAATGTATATATAAATAGAACTTGCTGAGTCTGTTTTGTGTTGCTTATATGTATGTGTGTTTAGATGAGATCACTTTAAACTGGATAACCTCTAAGGCAGGTCATCCCTAGAGAAGAATGATTTCTTTCCATGTCAGAAGCTGTCAATTGCCTTTACCTTTAGCTCTTCATCTAGAGGTAAAGGCTTGAAAGATTTCTCCTGATGTGCTGGCATGACTCTTTATATATTTGAAGCTCAGTGTATGCAAATTAACAATATAAATCTTGGTTCATTTGAAAAACCTGCATAAAAATGATTTTAAAGAATGTTCATGCTATTACAACAGAGCAGCTGTTCAGGAAATCATCCAATTAATAGCACTGAGAAGGGGTTTTCTCCTTTCTCTTATTTCCTCAGCTCTTTGTATCATGAACATTATCCTAGATGTACTAATTGGGAACACAGTGCTATATGTTTTATAATCACTGTCTCATTAACCTAATGATTGCTAACATTCATTATTTTATACACATGAAACCAAGACATAAGAGAGATTAAAATCATATCTTAGGTTCTGTTGTAAATAAACATGGTGAGCTTTGCTGGGGAAGGGAATGACTGTCATGGAACATATCAAGTCACAGAACTTGTAGTATGAATCAGTCCTCCAGATATGAGACAATATGTTGAAAGAGAACACCAATTAAAGTCTGAATAAAACTTAACTTTGCATATTAGTATTTGGAAGAATTATACTAGTTATTTTCTGTCTTTAAGTCAATTCAGTTTCTAATGGATGGTTAGGTAATTTATCTATCTTGAAGTTCTTCTATTAAAAGGTTACAAGAAAAGATGATACTATAAATCAATGGCAGGGCATCTGAAAGATCATATGGACATCTAGCTGGTCATTTGTCATCACTGACTGTTACTGGCCACTATTCAAGTTACATACTCTATTGAGTCCAGGGGAATGCTCAGAGAATTGTAAGAGAAAAGTGAGCAAGGTTCTTTTACCTAAGCAACCATAAAACTTAAAACATCTGTTGGTGTTGTAAAGAAAGCGATTGTGCCATACCCTCTGATTCCTGCATGCCACTGATATCCTGTCGTCTAGCTTCCCTAAGAGAGAATCAGACTCCCACAAAGCTCCTTAGAAATGAGTCATTTGACCTTGCTTAGGATAAACTGCTGACTGGGGTTTTTTTTGTTTGTTTTGTTTGTTTGTTTGTTTGTTTGTTTTCAACCTGACACAAGGTACAGCCATCTGGGAAGGTGGAATCTCGACTGAGAATATATCTTAATCAGATTGGCCTGATGGATGACTTTTGAGGAAGTGGTACAGAGGGACAAGCCAGGGTACTACTTGGCTTTCTGGCGCACCATGCATCCGACTGTTGGCAGGCAATCCAGCCATGGGTCCTGCTTCCTTTGGTGCTGGTAGTACTGTGTATAATACAAACTCAGGTTGGGTAGACTGTTCCTGCTGCTATGAATCTTTGGGTAGATTCCAGTATCCTCTTATCCTGTCTTGTCTCTGATCTTTTGTTATCCAGAGTCAATCTGTTGTATTAACATCTCTACTCTGGTTTTTGCTTCCTGTCTAGTCTTCCATGATACATGTTATTTCCTTTGTACAAATCTTTCACATTTGATTGGGGGACATGTTAAAGCTCTGGGAAGACTAGAATTCAGTCCATCACCCACAGGGTGTGATTAAAAAACATAACTGGCATGAGGAAAGGGCAGGAATGTGTAACTTTTTAACTTGGCCCACTCATCCATTGACTTGCTTTTTAGTGTGTTGTACTTCCTTCTCCTTTGGAAGATGGTTCCTGTAGTCTCACTGTGATGCAGTTCAGGAAGACACAATATTGCTACTTACTTAATCCTACCATTCTTTTCTGGTTAGATTTGGTCATTATAACAAAAAAATTAAAATAAATGTTATAGTTCTTTATCTCAGTACTTTGTTGAAAAGGAGAAAATGGGACAATAAAAACACCTTTTGCATATATTCTGGCTAACTAATACCAAGATGAAACTAATAACAATAAATGTATCTTCAGGGTTCCTGCTTTTATTGCAAACTGAAGAAGTGGTTTGGAAGAGGACTTTTCAAATATTTCTATATTTGATACTTAATACTAACATCAAATATCTGTGGTTTTACTTTCTGACATTTTGGTTACCTTTGGTCAGCCATGGCATGCAAATACTAAATAAAATTTCAGAAACAAAAATACTCATAGGCTTCAAATTGCATACCATTCTGAGTCATATGATGGAATCCAAAGCTCTGTCCCGTGGAGGACATGAATCACCACTTTGTAGCATGCCCACATTTTATGTCCTAGTAACATACTCACCACTGAGTACTTCTCAATTTTCAAATCAACTGTTTTGTTTTTGGTGCTCGTGCCCAGATAATCCATATTTTACTTCACGATGGTCCCAAAGTGCAAAGATTAGTGATATTAGTGATTTGGATCTGCCAAAGAGGAAGTGTGAAAGGCTTTTTGTTTAAATGTGAAAGGTGAAAGGTCTTAGTTTGGTAAGGCAAGAAAATGTATGTTGAGGTCACTGAGCTGGCAGGAAGAAGAAATCTTCCTGTGAAACTGGTAAGAAAAAAAAATCTGTGCTGGTTTTGTTTTTCTGATTCCAAATGCAAACCGTATGCTGTTACGATGTGATAAGTGCTTAGATACGACGAAAAAGGCATTAAGTTTGTGTGAATTGTAGGAACAGAAGCCATGTGCTGATTGACAGCAATGTGTCGTGTCGGAAAGAGTTGAGCATATATGAAAACTTCAGCACCAGATTCTCTGAAATGGGTGATGCCGAGCCCTTTACTGCTAGTAAGGGATGGTGTCAAGATCCCGAAATAATAGTGTTCAGCACCACACATTTTTCACATCAGGGATATAATATATCCCAAAGAAACTGATAGAACTGTGCATTGTGTCTCTTGCTATTATCTGCCTGTTTTAATCAAAGATGCGGAGATTTTAAAGGCTAAACAAGATTAGAGAAAGTGAAAAATGTCACACTTCTTACCCAGTATTGTTATTATCTCTGAAATGAATTATGAAGACTTTCAAGAAGATGTTTTGATCTTAGATGTGACATTAAAATAGATCCTGCAATAAGCTTGCACTTCCATCTAGGTCTGACCAGACTGAATACTCCAGGGATTCACTTTTTTGGCCCATTTTCTTTGTGCATTCCTACTTAAAAAAATCTTCTAAACTAAATTTTGAATGTTTACTTTAGTTTAATATATTAACCATACATATTAGGGGGTTTTATTATGACATTTTTCATACAAGAGCATAATGTGTTTGAATCATAGTCACCACTTCACCTTCTTTTGTTCCTTACAAGTGCCTTATTCACACCCTTTTTCCCAAATAGCCACACTTCTGGTTCATGCCTGTGTGTGTGTGTGTGTGTGTGTGTGTGTGTGTGTGTGTGTGTAAGACTAATGAGTTTCATTAAGTAGTAGGAGAGGGGATGTTTACAGGAACAAGTAGTTACACTATATGAAAGAATGTCTTTCCCACTCCATTAGACATTAACTGTGTGTAAATCCTCAAGGAAAGATAGTGCCCCCATTAGACCCTATGCAGCCTGTGACATGGTGTTGACAGGCCCAATATTGTATAGGTCTTATGCAGGTAATCACAGCTGCTATAAGTTTCGGAATGTGACAGTTATGTCACCCCCAAAGGCAGCACTCTACACCACTCTATCAACATTCCTCTAGTTCTGTCTTATATCATTTCCACTTCCCCATCTAAGGTGCTGCTGGTCATTGGATGGAATAATAAAGATGTTCTTGTTCTTTCTGTTTTGTTTTGTTTTTATAATTTATTCATTTTTGTTTTATGAGTACTGATCGGTGTTTTGTCTGCATGTCTATCTGTGTAAGGGTGTCAGATCCTTTGGAACTGGAGTCACAGACCATTGTGAGCTGCCATGTGGGTGCTGGGGATTGAACGTGGGTCATTTGGAAGATCAGTTGATGTTCTCAAGTGCTGAGCCATCTCTCCAGCCCCAGTGTTCTCTTTCTTGCTCAGCACTCATCAGTCATTTATTCCTAGTGCTTGACCAGTTATGAGTCTCTGCAGTCTCTGTTGCCAACTGCAAAAAGCATCTTCCCTGATCAAAGTTGACAGCAACACTACTGTATATAGTTTTTCAGAAGGTAATTCGATGAACATATAAAGTTCATTTTGCAAATCAGTAACAGTGTCTATCCCACTAGGGCCTATAACCTCTCCAGTACTATGCTATCCATTGGTGTTTACAGTGCAGGGTGTGAATTCACGCCTACAGTGCAAGCATCAAACCAAGACAGGGAACATCGTACCAGTGGACACATCTTGCCTGTCAGGCAGTAATTTTTCACAAAGGATCCACAGCTGATTAAGACTGTTGGTGACAAAAGCAGCAAGCCCAGTGCCTACTAGCCTGCTGACAATAGCTGCCAGGGGGCATGATTCCAGTGCTGTACTACAGCTATGGGGTGGGGGTGGGAGGCATTATTCCAGTGCTGTACTACAGCTATGGGGTGGGGAGCATGATTCCAGTGCTGTACTACAGCTATGGGGTGGGGTGTGGGGGGCATGATTCCAGTGCAGTTCCGCAGCTGCAGGGTGGGGTGGGAGGCATGCTTCCAGTGCAGTTCCAGCTGGATTTTGCTATGTTCTGCTAACAGGGATTTGATATCTTGAGTTTTGCTTCCTAGATTTGGTGGACAAAAGGACTGTATTAGCATATTGTTTGGATAGCCTCAGAGATTTCTTTGACCAACTCATAGGAAAGCCCCACCCCACCCCCTGTACTGGGTTTTTCATTTAATAACCTATGGCTTTGGGAAACAGCAAAGATTATCTTTTATTATTTTATTATGTTTTGGTAGTGAATATACATGCCACTTACCAAGTTCCTTCCTTAGCCTTCCATTTTATTTGCTTCTTTCTAATTCACTTGATTAAACATTGATCCGTTAATTTATAGATGGAAAAGTCACCCAGCATACAGTGTTTTATTGGTGAAGCAAAGATTCAAGATGAAAACACATTCTTCTCATTCTAGTGAGCTGTTTCTCAGCACAAAAGGAAAGGCAAATGAAAAATAAGTTTTGAAGAATTTTCTTGTAGAGAAAGGACTCTGTGGTTTTTTTTGACGACAATAAAATATCAAGCATTGATTCTACTAAAAGGAAATTAAAATTTAATATGAGAAATAAAATGATTGAGACCATAAGCTCTGACAGAATAAATGGCCAGTTATGCCACGACCATGCATGTGTAAGAGTGGCGTGGGTTGTACAAATCTTTGTAGAGTATTAGGCCAATATTAATCAGGAAGTATTTGCTTTGAAAATTCAAATTGTGAAGGACACAGATAAAGAAAGACATTCATTTAGAGAACTAAATGAATGATGCTATGGGTTTAATTTGAGAAAATAAATAATGGCAAATAGGTTAGTAGAACATTTTGTACATTAAAGGATCATAAGAGAAATGGTTTAAAAATGAACTAATTGGTTGGAAAAATGAAATCCTTAAAAGAGTAAAATATTTGGGACTACATTTAACAAAAGAACTATGAAACGTATAATCTACAAAGTGTAAGAACTGATAAAAGAATTTTAAGGGGTCCTAAATAAAGAGAAATGCAGCTCATCCTCAGAGATCAGTACAGAACACGGAGGAGGTAAAAATACTCTCAAAACTGAACTTCAAACTCAACAATATCCTGCTGAAAACTCTTGTTTCTTTGCAGAAAACCACAGGCTAATTTTTGCAGTTGTTTCTTCAGAGCTTTATCACTGAAGATGTTCTTTACCTCTTTCATTAGGTTTCTTTACTTCTTTAAAGCTATTGTAAATGGACGTGTGTCCATGATCTCTTTCTCTGTACATTTGCTGTTGATCTATAGACATGCTATTAGTTTATAAAGGTTAATTCTGTATCCTGCCACATAGCCAAATTTGTTAATCATTTCTAGAAGTTTTCTGTTTGAATTTTTGGGATATCTAGCATATTGTATCATTTCATCTATGAATAGGGATAATTTGATTTCTTTCCCCATTTGTATGCCTTTAATTTCCTAATTTCCTTCTCTTGTTCTATTTCTTTACCTAGGAATTTAAACAGAATATTGAGAAGGATTAGGGATAGTGGACATAGTGATCCCTGTCTCATTCCTGACTTAAGTGGGATTGCTTCAAGCTCTTCTCATTTTAGGTTGATGTTGGCTATGAATTTCACAGACATAGCTTTTATTGTATTGGGTTATGTTCCTTCTAGCCTTACATTCACTCAGACGTTTAGTTTGAAGGGATGTTGGATATTTGTCAAGGTTTTTTTTTCTTAGTTTATTGAGATGATCATTTGATTTTTGTCTTTAAGTCCTTCCTTTTATGTGGTTTATTACTTTTGCTTTATGTTGAAATATCCCTACATTTTCAGGGTAAAGCCAACTTGTTTGTGGTGGCTAATATTTTTGATGTATGCCTGTATTCTATTTGTAAGTATTTTATTAAGATTTTTTTCTGAGTATATGTTCATCAGGGATATTGGACTACAGCTTCCTTCCTTCCTTCCTTCCTTCCTTCCTTCCTTCCTTCCTTCCTCCCTCCCTCCCTCCCTCCCTCCCTCCCTCCCTCTCTCTCTCCCTCCCTCCTTCCTTCCTTCCATCACTTTATTTGGTTTGAGTATTAGGGTGACACTGGCCTCATAGAAGTTTGGGAGTGTTCCTTCTCTTTCTCTTTCTTGTTTAAGAAGGATTGGCTTTTGATAATTTTTGAAAGCCTGGTAGAATTCTGCTGTGAACGCACCTGGTTCTAGACTTTTTCTAGCTTGTAAGATTTTTATTACCATTTCAATCTCCTCGTTTGTTATGGGTCTATTTGGTTGTTGGGTTCTTGGTTAATTTTGATTCAGAAATTCACACATTTCTTTTAGATTTTTTCCAGATTAATGGAGTACAATTCTTTAGAGTATTCCCATATAATATCCTGAATTTCTCTAGTGTCTGTTGTAATATTTACCTGTTCTTTTCTTATTGTTTTTATTTGAGTTCTCTCTTTCCTTTGGTTAGTTGTGCCGATGATCTTTTCATCTTGCTTATCTTCTCAGAGGATTGGATCGTTGATTCTCTTTATTGTTTTCTTTGTTTCTCTTTCATTAATTTCTGCTCTGATTTTTATAATTTATTACTGATACCTGGGCTTGGATTTGGTTTGCTCTTGTTCTTCCACATTTTTGAGTTATATCATTAAATCCCTGAATTCTGTGTTTTTAAAATATTTTTTTTACTGTATGCATTTGGAACTATAAATTTCCCTTGTAGAACTGCTTTCAATGTGTTGCAGAGGTTTTGTTTTGTTGTGTTGTGTTTTGATTTTTGTGTCTTTCTTGATATTTTCTTTGATCCACTAATCATTCACTAATGTGTTGTTTAATCCCCACGAGTCTGTGTATTTCTTAGAGAGTTCTTTGCTGTCAATTTTAAATTTTGTTGAATTGTGACCAGTGAGAACAGAAGGGCTGATTTCAATCTTTTTAAATCTGTAAATATTTGTTTTGTGTCCCAGATGTTGTCTATTCTGTATATCTATTGTGCTTCTCTTTCGCAGACCTCACCAGCATTATTATTACTGCCTTGCTTATTGGAGTCTAGACCTTTCCTAACCTGCTCCTCCAAATACTTCTAACCTCTTTCCATTACCAAGTTCTAAGGCCATTTCCAACTTTACAAGGGTTTGTTATAGTTCTGCTCTGTTTCCAGTGCTCTTTCTTAGTTTATCAACCCTGCTGTAACAGAGTGCTTGCAACTGGAGAATACAGTGGCCAGAAATGTATTGAGTCATATTTATAGAGGTTGAGGACTTTCACTATTAAGGTGCCAACATCTGGAGAAAACCTTACTAAACTATCACAGCTTTGTAGAAGACAGCACATGGAGAGAGGGAGGTAGGGTGCAGGGGAAAGCAAGCTTGTAAGAGTAGCATCAGTTCATTTATGAAGGTGGAGCACTCGTGACACCCAAATGAGCTTGGCTTTTATTGCACACAATGTGAGATGAGAGGGATGACATAGAGAAACAGAATTTTAGGGACTTGATGCATCCTCATCATCAAGTGGGAATAATGGTAGAGGAAGAAGCATGTAAAAGGAATTGATGTATGGTTGAGGCAAATGGAAGGAATTCTGATGTTATTTGTCAAGACAAGGAGTGGTGGAATGGTAAAGGCATTTTAAAAATCTTTGGGTCTTCCTTTCCAGTAACAAGCACAAATTGGTGGATCCTCTTAAAGCTTCCCTTTTATTCTGTTACAATGGGAGCTAAATGTCAATATGAGCTTTGGAGGGAATGAGAATCAAAGTTGACCAGCTGCTAAAGTGCTTTAGTACAGGTTTGAAAGTGCCCCATGGCAGGATCCTCTTACTTTGGGATCTGTTATTTAAGCCAATGATTCTTTACTGGTAGTGCTTTTAAATTGTGTGATTGATTTTAGCTCCATGGGAATTTCAGGATAATTCTATTATTATGGTATGGTGGTGTGGGAAGCCCTTCTGTATATGTGTTGTTTTTATTGGTTAATGAATAAATAAGCTGGCTTGGCCTGTGATAGGGCAGAGAAGAGCTAGGCAGGGAAAACTAAACTGAATGCTGGGAGAAAGAAGGCCGAGTCGCTAGATGCCATGTAGCCGCCAGAGGGGAAAGATGTAAGCTGCCAGCTGGAACCTTGCCAGTAGACCACAATCCTCCTGGTAAAATAAAAAATAATGGAAATGGGTTAGTTCTAGATGTAAGAGGTAGCTAGCAATATGCTTAAGCTATTGGCCAAACAGTATTGCAAATCATATAGTTTCTGTGTGATTGTTTCAGGAGTCTGGGCGGCCAGGAAACAAATGAGGGGCCTCCACCTACAGATGGTGGCTGAATGAGAATGGCACCCTTACACTCATATATTTGAGTGATTAGTCAGTCGCCAGTCAGTTGAACTGTTTGGTAAGGCTTAAAAGATACGGCCTTATTGACAGGAGATATATCACTGGGAGTGGGCTTAAGGTTTCAAAAACCCACATGGGGCCCAGGATCTCTGTCTGGGTGCTGCCTGTGGATAAGGATATAAAGCTCTCAGCTACTGCTCCAGAGCTGTGCCTATCTGTTTCCTGCCATGTTAGCAAGCCCCTAGATAAATGCTTTGGTCATGGTGTCTCTTCACCAATATTAATCTGCTTATATAGCTGTCACAGGCAAATATAGAATAATGGAGGAAACTTAAACTCTCTTTCACAGACTTGGAATTAAGTACTGCTTAATGAATGTAAGATGCAGACATCTCAGTAAATCTTATTAGGGAAGACTATTTTTTCATCTTACTGTTAAGTGTATTAAATTGTGACTAACAATGAAAAGATAATTCATTTATGTTCATGTACACATAATTAATTTATGTCTGAATTATCTTCTTTCTAATTGTGGTGTGTGTGTGTATGTGTGTGTGTGTGTCTTTGCTTGCTTGCTTTCACAATACACCTTAATCCCTGTAACTTACCAATGTATATGGTTTCCTAGGTCTTTTGAAGAGCCAGAAACTGATTGTGAACCTCAGTGTGTGGAGAAATTTTAAGGCAGAAGATATGTTTTCAGAGCTACTTTGTCACTATCCCATCACAACATTGAGAATTATTTTGACATTGCTCTTATAAATAAGGCCTAGCTCATTTGTGCTAATATCATACTTCACATCTATTTTCAAAGTCTATAATTTGTCTTGGCATGTTATCTGTATTTAAATTAAGATTATTTCCTTTTTTCTTATAGACAAATAAATTTAATTTGTTTCTTTAGCGCCTACTTAAATTTTGACTCTTGTGTCTTCCTGAATTTCTTGTAGTATTCTTCTGATATTAGTGCTTCTAATCCAAATGTAGTCATTTTATATAGTTCTGTGTCATCCACTTTTCTGGGATATCTTGCTGCCAAGATAAATTTTATAAATAAATAGATTTTATCTTGCTCCCAATTAAGTTTTGTTAATTCCAGTAACAGAGTTGTCTGAATCACTGTATAGTCAAGGTTCCATTTTACTACTTAATATCAGATAATGAAATGAAAAAAAGTATACATGTTCTTGTATTCTATGCAAGCCTTCATAGTAGCCTCTAAGGTCTAAGTTAGATCAGCAATAGAGTCTGCCTCTTGTTTTTTGTGTTTTTTTTTCAAATTCAGTTCCTTTATCCTTTTCTTCTTTGAGTTGGTTTTAACATCAGCAACAGGATCCCTTAAACTCTGTCTATACAATGGTTGTAAAACCAATCTCTAATATTATCTTGAAGTTTCACTTTATTGATTTCAATCCTGTAGTAAGAGCGGACAATAAAAGCAACAAAAATACAGAAGGACCTCCTACATCACAATCCCTTGGATTAATTAACTTCTTTTTATATTTAATTTTTTTATGTGTATGGATATTTTGCCTGCATGTATGTCTGTGTACTTCATGCATTCCTGGTGTTTGTAGAGGTGAGGGGGCATGAGAGCCCCTGGAATTGGAATTACTGACAGTTGTAAGCTGCCATATAAGTGCTGGGAATTGAACCCAATTTTTCTGGAAGAGCAGCCTGTTCTCTTAACCACTGAGCCATCTCTCCAGCTCCAAGTTTCAGTAATATCTTCAACTGAGGCTTTCAACTTCCATTTCTCCTCCAAATTTTGTTCATGGTAGCCAGGGTAACCCCTAAAG
Source organism: Ondatra zibethicus (assembly GCA_004026605.1). Classification (NCBI taxonomy): domain Eukaryota; kingdom Metazoa; phylum Chordata; class Mammalia; order Rodentia; family Cricetidae; genus Ondatra; species Ondatra zibethicus. The sequence goes on from PVIU01008429.1 coordinate 71,743, forward strand.
GTGTGATCACATGACCATTCCAATCAAAGGCATACAGCAACTACAAACACCTCTTACTAGTTGCAAATTTATTTACTGAATTAAGTACTACTTCCTGCCAAAGATGTTATTCTTTCTTGGTGTCCTCTCTTAATAGCATGTAATAGGCTTTGGCTTATGGCTTGCAGATCCCTTGACTTTAAGTCTTCACACTTTTGTTTAAGCAATTCCATACGCTTGGATTGCCCTATTCATTTCGGTTGGCATATTTACCATCCTTCAAATGCACACTTGTTATTTTCCTCCGAATGTTTGCATGTGCCCTAGCATGATTTATATCACTTTCATTTGAGTTCTAGAATTGTGTGTGTGTATGAAATTTTTTATTTCAAGTTCCTTAATGGAGCAACACAGCATATATTTAAACACCAATGGAATGTATCCAGTTATTTAGTAGTGGAGAATAAAATTAAGGGTTCTATGCATATTAGACAAGTGCATCATCACTGAGCTACATTCCAGCCTCTTGGCTTAGAATTAAGAAGCCTTATTTATACTGGCTAGCTTTCATAGAGGCAGGAAGTGCTGTGCACACTATAAGAGGATACAGGTAACTATCAGTTTCACCCAGCTGTGAACCCTGCAAGCTACAATAATGACTGATTAGGCGAGGCTTGCCCACTGGTGATTAGTGGCACAAACATCATGGAAGTAACCAACAACTTTATGATTGCATTAAAGACTTACTTCGCAAAATGAAACCCATACCTGAAAGCCATACCTGCGGCTAGACAGGACATATGCTCTAGGGGAGAATCTGCTACAGTCATTCTGCTAAATGAACACAATACTAAATAGATTCCTAATGACTTATTTCTATACCCATCTATTATTGCATCTTAAAGAGTGAGAGAGAAAATAATAGTGCTGATTTTGTCACTTACTGAAAGTCACGTAAAACCTTCTACCTCATTCTCCTACTTTATAAAATGGAGATAATAATAGAACTGAATCTCCTTTTTAAAATTCTAGTAGTCTGATCTTAGTGCCTTGATGAAGCTGTATAAACCTCCACCTTAGTTTAAGAAAGCACAAGAGGGAGTAACTGGCTTATCTGCTAGTATACCTTTCATATACAAGCTCACTGATCCAAAGCCCACATCCCAGACACGCTTTCCATCAGACATCAGACAGTGTAAGAGTCAGGGACAGTATTTCTTTATTCCAAGCACCCTAGGTACAAACAAGTCAGGATAACTCCTACAAACTGTGAGATTCCCAGATCATTAAATCACAATCATGTCTCTTGCCCACATTTCCCCCATATTCATTTGTCTTTACTTATAGAAATAAACTTGGTGTTCCTCTGTGTGGTCTTTGAGAGCTGTAAGCAATGAACTCCCTCTCTCTCCAGTGGCATCAGTATCTGTATCTGTTGATTTACTCCCTGAATCATAAAAGCGTACGTTTTGAAAACTAAGATGTCCTGGGCAAATGAATTAACACCTGAAAAGCGTAGGTCAAAAACTGTCTTAGTTTGCTGTCTGTTGCTGTGCTTGAACACCATGGCCAAAAACAACATGGGAGGAAAGGACTAATTTGTTTTACATCTCTGTTTCACGGTCCATCCCAAAGGGAAGTTAGGTTAGGAACTCAAAGCAAGAACCTGGAGGCAGGAACTGAAGCAGACACTTCTGGTTTCTTGGCTTGCCCTCCATGTTTGTTCAGTCTGTTTTCTTATAAATCCTAGGACCATTGATCAGGGGCAGAACTACTCAGACTGGGTTGGGCTTTCCCACATCAATCATTAATAATAATAAAAAAATGCCCCTCAGATTTGCCTATAGGTAAGTCTTATGGAAGCAATTCTCTTGGTGTTTCCTCTTCCAAGGTGACTCCAGTTGGTACCAAGTTGACAAAACCTAGCCAGCACAGGCATGTGATAGGACTCTGTTAGACTTAGCTGCTCCTGGAGGGTAGACCATATGAAGCACCTCAGTGTCCTCCCACACTGTTGCTCAATACATTTTCAACTAATAAGAAAATTCAGCATTTCTAATAATCGCTGTCTTCCGTAAGAAGGCTTCTTTGATGAAGAACAGAAGGAAATTCATAACTAGATTAAAAATAGAATATCCATGAGGAAGGAAAGATAATTACTTCAAGAAAATATTGGCACTACAATTTGGAGAGACTTTTACAGACAGAAAGCAATGGAATCAAATAAAATTAAAATTACAGATGCAGATCATACTAAATAAAACAAGCAAGAGGTAATTGGACATAATGATGCAGGGTTTGTGGAATGTGAGATAGGAATAATGAGCAGAAGCTCAAGGTGTGGACAAATCAAAGTCACAGCTGGAGTATGCACAGGCCTTCTGCTCCAGGTGTCCAGCTGTGAGCTGTTCATCTGCCGATGGGAGGGTCCTGGTAAAAAGGGACAGAAAGAACTGAGCGTGGCAGTGGATGCGCTTTAGAGGGGACCCGTGTGAAATGATTCCATTTTCACTACATGAATTTCGCTTATGGGAATGAGACATACGCCAAAACTATGAATTTGACGAAGATTAAATTTTTGTCTTTTCTGTCAACGAACAGTACAGTGTCACAGCAGAGAAAGTAAATACAAGTGGCAAAATTCTGTGTCAGTGACACACCTCGGGCTCACTAATATTGCTCCAGGCTTTATCTTTTTTAATCTCTCGAGTTATATATCATTAAAGAAAAATAACTCTTGAAAAATGGTGACAGAATTTCACCTGTGCAAAGACACCTGCCATAGCAAGGGGGAAAAAACAAATTAGAAAGTTCCAGGGAAAAAATGAAAGATGATTTTATGGGCAAATATTCCATCTTTCTCAACAACAGTGAAAATTTTTTCTCACAGTTCCAGAAGAGAATGAAGAGCTAAACTCAACCAAAGTGTTCTTATTTTTTAAAAGAAAAATGCACACACACATACACACACACACACACACACACACACACACACACAGAGAGAGAGAGAGAGACAGAGTCTTCAGGCCTAGAGATGTGCATGTTTCAGTTTTAATTTTTTAGGAAGTGTGACAAAAACAGGAAAAGAACAGATGTTATGTCTCAAACCAGCAGCATCTTTGACACATCTCATACTTTTGTGAAACCTGCTCAATTTTATTTCTAACTTTTTATACCATTCAGGAAGAAAAACCAAGATGTTTGGTTTTTATGATCCATTCAGTTGTTAGTTGAGCATTGACACATTTTCTACCACCCCACAAGCAAATTCTTGCTCTTAGGCTTCCTCAATCTATAATCAAAGGGTCGTTGGAGTGCAGTTACTCATTTTATTTAATTTAACTGTGTAGCATAATTATTATTTACAGATTGTGAAGAAATATCTAAAGAAAACCATGCCAGTAGTAAGAGTATTATGGTATGGTACAAATATATTATTTTGTCACCTCTGCAACCCTTTAGGCAAAATTACTGTTTATTTGCAAAAACAAATCTATGAATCACAAAAAAGAAACCACACACAAAAAATTTGAGTCCTTTACCTGGCACAACAACCCAGTGCTGCAGTCAACAGCTTACTTCTTCATTTATTAAGATCTAACCTACAACGATGAAATTATTAGACAAAGTAATGAGTCTCCATCAATCTGTCTTTAGTTTTATAAAACCCAGATTTACTCTGTCAGCCTTGTCAATGCTACTGAATATTAATGGGAATAAAGTTAATTGCTGGGTGGGAAAAGGTCTTACTCAAGAGAAAAGGAAGCACCTTGTGGAAATCTGTCATTTTTGACAAGCCATAATTTATTTCTACTTAGTGATGTGTACCGACAGGTTTCAAATCTCACTCTATATCAAATTCTAATTATTTTCATTCGGAATATTGCTGGATCCCAAGTCTCTGACCACTTTCAGCCTTTGCAGATAAATTGTATCATAGGAAACAGGTTCCACATCCTTAGTAGAAGAGGTTTTTCCCAGAACTTGGGAAGGGATGACTTTATGTAACTGCTACAGGACTGACAGACATATTTACTGTCTCTCAATAACCAAAGAGTAGAAAACAATGGCATTTAGAGTGAGAGAGGATTATATTGGAATCCAGTAACTAGGTAGCACATTAACATGCTAGTGAAATAATTTTATTTAAAGAAAATGAATAATGACGGTAACAAGCTTTATCCTGATTAGACTGTCAACGGATTGGAAACATTACACCCAGCTGTGTTAAACATTTTAAAGCGTTTCTGTCAATTTTAGTCTTTGTAACTTTTAAGGAATACACATGTGCTTAGTTTTGCTTGATTGCTTTTTAAATGTAACGCCAGCAACTTAGCAAATAAGTTGACCTTGAAAAGAAACACTAGCTGGCTTATAAGGGTCTAAAGACCAGACTGAGGTAATTTGGAAGACTAAATATTATTTATTTACCTTTCATATATTCTAGTCCTTCTGTTTTAATGAGAATTTGAACGTATCTGTGAAACTTTGAGTAACATAGCAAGACTGGTTGTGGCTCTTTCACAAGTAGTAAGAAAAGAACTAAAAAAACAAATGATGTCGAAGAGGAAGCAAAGTTTCTTAACGGGATCAACGCTTGATTTTGTTTCCAGAAATACGATTTTTGTGGCCTAACGCTATTTCTGATGCTGAAATGAAGGCAGCCCAGCCGTCCTCATATCCTGCAGTGTGCTCCTTTCTTCAGCACCTATGCCTAATAACCTTATAGGAGCCTGCTCCCTCCCCTGTGCCTGCATGTGAGTGCTGCCCGTGACTGCCCAGTAGATTGGGTGGCATTTGTGTTGTGCTTCTTAGTCATCCCAATTTCTCGCCACCACCTCCCAGTCACAATGGGGAAAATGAAAAGCAGCTGCTAACAGCCTCACTACAGTTCTGTAATTACTTTCCTGGGCTGGCATTATATGATTTGACAATGGCCTGGGGATGTAACAAATAAGAAAAACCTTGTCATTCAATTTAAAAGGCTTCCTACTAGGGCAACACACTCCCCACTTCATCAGAATGACAGTACTCAGCTCTGACACAGTCAGCATGTTCAGTGCTGAGCGATGGAACTGCAGTCAGGTGGTGCCAAGCACAAAGAACCACCTCACTTTCCTATTGACACCACTTTTAAAAGGTGAATCATAACAGGCCAGAGATTCACATCTCAAGCCCCAAAGGCACAAACCTTCTTAGTTCAAAAAGAATGCTAGTCTATCGCATGTTTAGTTAAAGGAATTGATTCAGAAATGGTGATTCCACTTTGCCAGAGATTTCAAGTTTCCTTGAAACCAAATATGTACCATTTTCATAATTTTGCATAATTAGATTTTATCCTACCTTCCCAAGGTGACAATATTAGGAACAGGAGCTATTGGCAAAGCCAGAAGATGTTATAATAATACAGTGTAATCAATAGGTTAAAACAAAAAGGTTGTTAAAAACAACCTCCTTGTCCAGCACAATGTTTATGAAGTTAGGGGTCTTCTACCTCATGATTCAGAGACCCACTGCCTTTCTTTCTAGTGTCCCCCAAATTCCCTATGTGTTATCTCAAGAGTGGACAGGGGAGGAAACAAAAATCAGAAAGGGTATTTAAGGAGTCAGCCTTGGACTTGCAATATATCATTTTCACCCACACTCTTCTTTTAGGACATCTCTAATGGACCTAATTACAATACAGGGCTGTGAAACTAGGTTTAGCAGTTTGCCAAGGGAGCATCATTCTCTGATGTGTTGCCTTTCTTTAAACACTGGTTCTCAACCTGAGGGTTATGACCCCTTTGTGAGTCGAATGACCCTTTCACAGGGGTCCACATGCCAGATATACCCTTATATCAGATACTTTCACAGGGGTCCACGTGCCAGATATATCCTCATATCAGATATTAATATTATGATTCATAACAGTAGCAAAATTACAGTCATGAAGTAACAACAAAATAATTTTATGGTTGGGGTCACCACATGAGGAACCATATTAAAGGCTTGCAGCATTAGGAAGGTTTAGAACCACTGCTCTATAGCATAGGCAAACTTCCAATGGTAGAGTTACTAGAGAAAAACAGAAAAAATATTTTTCCTTTCAGAAACTGCTGGTCTAGATTTAAAAGCAAAATAAAATATTCATTCATTCAACAAAATATATTGGTTTTGCTCTTAGCAATCAAAATATATCAGTTGGAAAAATTGATGGAAATTTATGTGGTGAGTTTTGCAATTCATGGTTCATAAATAAAACAAATAAATAAATTATATTACATAAATAATATGTAATGTGTAAACAATGATAAGTGCAAAATGGTGAGTGCTTCAAGGAGTTTTGGTGATTTTTAAAATACATCTTGTGAAAAGGTATTAGATTTGTAGAGGTGAAACATTAGAACTATAACCAGAAGAGGATATATGCAGAAAGAAGGATCATTGCGAGAGACTTAAGACATGGGCACATTTGCTATGATGACTGGGCAGAAGCCAACTTGGCCAGTGTGAAATGAGTGCTGGAGAACACAGGGTAAGAGAAGGTCAAAGATGCCATGAGTCTCTTCTTATGGCATCTCAGTGGCCCTGTCAATATCATTCTGTATACATAAATTAGGAAACCACTGGAGGATTTTGAGATGATAAGAGGTATTGTATGACTGAGTTCTAGGAATTATGGTCTGACTGATATGATGAAAATGGAATCTGGGATAACATGCGAACAACAGGCTAATTAGAAGATATAACAATAATAATCTAAGTAAGAGATAATAGTAGATTTCTGAGGATTTATCTGTCAGCACAGATGAAGAAAGTGGTTGGGCTCTAATTACATTGAAACTTCTTTATATTTTGAATAAAACACTTTGTAGTTTGGATGTGGGATGTGGACTGAAAAGAGAAAGTTGATACAGGCAGTGTTTGACATAAATACCTAAAACAACAAAGTTGCCATCAGAGATGGAAACGACTACAAAAGAAGCAGGCTTGTTGGCAGGCTGATTTTAGCATCACATATATATAGAGTGAACCTGCAAGATCTATTATATTCCCAACAGATAGTGAAATACTTAATAAGACCCAAGAATACAGAGGAGAGGTATAGACTGGTGTTGTAAAATTATGAATTATCATATATATGGCATCTAAGGCCCAGAGATTGACATACCAAATCAGTATGTACAGAAAGAAAAATTCAATTTTTCTAGAACTGAGCTCTAGAAAACACAGATATTAATTGGCTGGGAAAGAATTACCGTCAATAGAGACTAGAAGGAATAAATACTGAAGAAAAGAAAATTCAGGGAAATAAAATATCATAGAAGTAGTCAAAGTACAGCAAAGAAACATGGGTAGCCAGCTATGTCAGATGCCATTGGTGGGCCAAAGATGGAGACTGAGCATTGACCATTTAACAATTTAACAATGTGGACTATATTGATTACCATGGCAGGAACACATGTGAAGCCATGGTAGTGAAATCGAGAATGGAGTGGGTAGTAGAGGATGGAGAAAGCAAGCAGAAAAGAGACATTTGTTAGAATGGAAACTACCTGTGTTTGCAGTAGTTAGCAGATTAATTGGAATCATGCTAATTTTTAAATTTATACACAAGCAAACACTGAGATCTTGTAACAGTGAATGATACATTTGAGATAAAAAACTAAACTACTTTTAAAGAAGCAGAAGCCTTGAACAGTAGAGGGAATACCCTCTACTGTTGAGTGCAGTTAAGAATAGGCTCTGGGTAAGAGATAATAATCTAAAATCATGAGAGAAAATGTAGAAATTCACAGGAAAAAACAATAAAGGTATTAAACAAAGAAAAAATGAAATCCTTCAACATTGATGAAGAGCACTGGAGAAGATGCCAGTACTGTAGAGTTTTAGGAGAGATATTTCTATAGGCTACTTTACAGAAGGCATCTTTGGAAGAGATTTTTAATGTCACCATAAATATTCATAACTTGGGTCTCATGAATTCCATTCCCACAAGTCTCCTTATGTTCCCATTGCTCTTCTCCTCTATTCTATTTGAACTGCTTCCTATGGAGACTGTCGGAGCCTTTAATGTATGCCCTAGGAAAAACTACTGAGATGTAGACCCTTGTTAGGTGAATATGATCCTACTCGGAAACCTAGGCTACGTAGATGTGTGTGTAATGGCATATTGTATCAGACAGCCCTGCAGTGCAGTGTGTGTTGTAAGGAGAAGAGGTGCATAGGGATAGCAGTCATGGGAAGACTGCAGCAGAAATTCAGTGATGAATGCCAAATATTGCTGACAATCATTAGCAACTCAAAGAGACAAAAGCTTTTTTGTAAAATTATCTGTCAACGAAATTGTGATTCAAAGCAGAGAAGAGAAACCTAAACTACGGCAGCTTGAAGACAAAATATAACATTTGCTGCCCAAATATTATCAAGAGCAAATGCCATCAATATTCCGTTTGTATGAATCTGCCTCAGAGGGGAAAAACTGTAGCTCTAGAGAAACTCATTTTAGAATAAATTATAGATGTTAATCATTGCTCTCATTTTCAGTCTATGACTCTTCCTAAGAAAACTTCCTCCGTGTATATTCCTTCCTGAAGGCAGACTATAGACAATCATATTCCTTTAATATCCCCAATCCACTGGCCACAGGAAATTGAAGAAGTGAATGCTTCAGATCTTTCCATTTGAGAGCTGAAAAGTAAGCACTAAGCAAGTCTATTGAGGTGGAAGACCTGTAGTGTCTGTAGACAAATCAAAGTCAATGTCAAGTCAAGACTGGCATTTTGCAGGATCAGAAAGACCATCGGCCAAAAAGGAAGCTGACTTACTGAGGAAGATAGGACACTGAAGAAGTTGAGCCATCAGAAGCTGAGGTCTGCAATGGGAAACTTCATTAAGGCTGATTAGGTAGTCATAATATTTCAGATTTTAGCTCATATTCTTAGGGTTAGTTTTCATCCCCATATTTAGGACTGTATCCTCTTTGTGCCTTCCTCAACTAGAACAATTATTAATTCTTGAAGAAAATAAGCAGGCAGATTTTTGTTTTGTTTATAGAAGTAATGGACATGGAACTGAATTAAGACCACATTGAGCTGAAGATGTATGCATAACTTCGAACACTAATAGGAATCCTTTTTTGTCTCAAAAATTTCTAAAATCATTAGACTTTTGTTTCAGTCTATTTTGTATTTATTCACCATTTCAGCCATGAACGGCAGCTCCAAGATTGCTGTGGCACGATGGCACCTTTCATCACAGGCATGGTTCTTTTCCTCTGTTTCCTTCAGAGAGGTCCAGCCCCACCTTAACCAGACACTGGAGATCACTATTTCCACCATGGCTACAACTGACAGAAAAGAAGCCACAGTAGACTACAGAATACACGACTGGGATGTAACATTCTAGACCAAGGTTGGGTGAAAAGTACAAAATCCTCTTTTCAAAAGTCACCAACAAAATAGACAAAGTTTTCAAAGAGAGCGTCCAAGCATTCACAAACAATGAACAGCTCTTTACTTAGGAAAAGCTGCTAGAACTTTGGGCAGAAGTAGCGTGGAGTTGCCTTCTTGCACAAGCCTGGGCTGAGTTCATAACTCCTGTTCCACAACCTTGACTGATTTGAAGAAGATAGGATTGCCTATGCAAACCATAAGCTTTTCTGCCAGGCTGCAGGGAGATTACCTTGGAGCTGAAAGCAAGAGCAAATGTCTTGTAGTGTTTTCAATAAAAGCAAATTTTTTCAGAAATGGTTGAGGAAGTCGGCTGTTTTGCTAGCTAACACTGAAGTCCTGGGTGGAATCAGAGGCAGACTAATTGAGTGTTAGAACTTTGACTGGGAGACACTGAAAGTGAGAGGCTGATAGAGGAATACATTTTGTACGTATCCTTGATATACTGGGAACTGCATGTAACCAAGAGTGGCCCAAGAATGATGAGAAGAAAAGGAAACCCATGTCAAGAAAAGAAAAGACATGAACGCTATCGTAGCTTTGAATGTTCTCTTAAGTCACATATATGCCTATTAGTCAAAGGCCAATTTTCCAAGCTCAAGGAATTTAACAAAATCTTTGATCAGTCAAGGACTGATTACTAAGCCATGCAGTTGATACTGGAAAAGTGAAAATTATTAAAACATCTTAAATGATACATTAATGGTAGCTTATAACACAAGGAGCAGAGTCATCCAGTGTAGGTCCCACCAAATAACAAAAAAAGAAAAGAAGAAAGTAAAGAGAAACTCTTTTTTAATTATTATTTTAAAACATTTTATTTTTAATTGATTAAAATTAAACTCTATTATTTAGAGTTTAACTCTATTGAACTCTAACCTGAACAATGAGAAGAATCAGAATCCAGAGTTGCTATAATGCAACATCGCAAGTTTTTAACCATAGCAGAGGACATGGAAAGAAATGAAAATGCAACTCAAACTCTGAGAAAAAACAGTAAATAGATCCTGATTTTGAATAGGTTTGCATTTTTGAATAATCAAATAGGAAATTTGGTGTAGCCCCTGCAAAAATGTTCAATGCTTGAAGAAAATTGTGAATGTATAAAAATAAGATTGGCAGCCTCTGTAAAGAAAAATAAACAAATGAGAATGTGACATAAAAAGAACAATCACCAAAATGAAAAGTCACCATATGCACTCAACAGCAGATTTCAAATTAAAGAATCAATAAGCATGATGACAGATCAAAGGTAAATATGTACTCTTAAGAACATAATCTTGAGGTTACCATATCCCAGCCTTGTACTTGGGCAGAGCCCCTCTGCTCAACCAGAGGCCAAACTTACCGGCCAGCAGCCAGAAACCAAGGTAGGTTCACCAGCCTATGAACTTCCACCACTCTTTTGATGCCCACTCACTATCTCCCATACCACCTCACCTTCTTATTGCTTGTCCCAGCCCCAAACTTGTGCAGAGATTCGCTTGCTTGACCAGAGTCCATGTCAATCAACAGAGCTTCAGCCCCCAAGTTTGGTGGAGATCCCTATTTAATCAAAGACCACAGCAGCCAGAAGAGTAGAAACCAAGAAACAAAACACCCATCCAACAAAGACAAACTCAGAAGTCAGCATCTAGACCTATAATCACCCCAAACTCAGACGGTTAGATGCCAGCGTAAGAACACAATCAATAGCCAGGGAAATATGTAACTACCAGAGTCCAGATATCCTACTACAGCAAGCCCTGAATGTTCCAACACAGTTGAAGCACAAGAAAAAGATATAAAACCAACTTTATGAAGATGATAGAGGTCCTCTTTAAAGAGGAAATAAATAAATCCCTTAAATAAATCAAGGAAAACAAAATATCAGAGGAAATGATAAAGCCCTTAAAGAAAGCCCAGAACAAAACAAGCAGGTGAAGGAAATGAATAAAACTGTTTAAGATCTGAAAATGGAAATAGAAGCAATAAAGAAAAGACAAACGGAATTGTGGACATGAAAAACCTAAGTAAATGAATAAGAACTACAGACACAAACATCACCAACCAATCCACCTGGACTGGGACTGAATGAGCATATGATCAAACCAGACTCTCTGAATGTGGCGGCGAAAGTTGGCAGATGGAGAACCCATCAACAATGACACCAGGACCTATCTCTTCTGCATGTATTATCTTTTTGAGAACCGAGTCTTTTTGAATGCACTCCTTCCTAGGCCAGGAGGGATGGGGGTGGGCCTTGG
>PVIU01008430.1:0-83290 GCA_004026605.1 Ondatra zibethicus
ATATGTTTGAGTGCTTTTTCTTGGTTTTCTTTAAGTGATTTGGTGATATCTTCCAATTTTTTGTTTGTTTTTTCTTCCATTTCTTTAAGGTAATTTCTCAATTCATCTTTAATAATTTCAGATATTCTCTTGTGGTTATTTTTTAGATCATTTTCTTCTGGGTCATCCATATTTGGTTGTTCCGGGCTTACTTTTGTAGTGTCTTTGGGTTTCACTGGTATTGTGTTGTTCTTTATGCTGTAGCTTGTGATCCTACCTTTTCTTCTCATCTTTTCCTCTAATAGGTGTGGATGGTGGTGTCTAAGATTCTGTTGAATAATTTCCTATGTGTCAGTAGATCAAAAGCTAAGATGGTTTTCCTAGTGGTACAGTCAGTGTCCCAGTTCGAGTTACTTCGTTGGTTTTTCCTGTTCCTGGAGGTAGCTCAGTGTTTCCGTATTTTGATCTGCTCTCTTGGAGTCTGCTGTCTCATGCCTACTTTGGTCTAGGCTTGTTGGTCTAGTTTGTTTATTAATGGACCAGTTGAGCTACAGCAGGAAAAAAATAAGTTTTTGAAACTCACGATGTTTTGCAGACTGAAAATTTCAATAGATACATTGCCACATATATGTTAAACTCTTGTATTCTGAAAACACATGTACATGACTTAAATCAGGTTATTTTAACCTGTATCTTGTTTTAAAATTCTTTTTTTTTAATGTGTATATCATTAAAGAGTATTTTGCCTACTTATGTATCTGTGCCCTGTGTGCATATGCTTTGTACCTGCGGAGACCCAGAAGAGGTTGTTGGAACCCCTGGGACTGTAGTTACAGACTCTTTGTGCCACCATGTAAGTAGTGAGTTCAAACTTGGGTCCTCATAGAGACAGCAGCCAGTGCTCTAACCACTCAGTCATCATCCAGCCCCTCAGCCTATATCCTATGGTCATCTTTTCCTCTCAGGACTAATATAGTTTAACACAGTGTTGAAATATGGCTAGAAGTGGTTTAAGAACTTACCTTAAGGTTTTGGGGTTTTTTATTAATTTTTTTCCTGGCTTTTCAAGACAGGGTTTCTTTGTGTAGCCCTGGCTGTCCTGGAACTCTCTCTCTAGACCACGCTGGCCTCGAACACCCAGAAATCCACTAGCCTCTGCCTCCCAAGTGCTGGGATTAAAGGAATGCACCTTCACCACCTGGCCTTTTTTATTAAATATTTTAAGCATTCTAGACTCTCATGTACCTTTTCTAGTCACTTTATATCCTTTTGTTTTTACATCATAGAGATGTGTACATTTATGTAGATTAAATATTGTGTAGATTGTGCATATTTAATATGTAGACTTGAATGTAAAAATGAATTTGCATGCTCATTTTGAAATGTCATCTATTCTAGAATTTAAACGTCTTTTAAAACTCATACTTGTAATATTAGAACATTCTAAACATTTCTAAAAATATGAAGATGAGTAATATGTAAGTAAAAAATAATATAAACTTTATAAATACTGAGTTATTTTCTTATAAAATGGCATAAATATTATATTTAAATATTATTAAATTTTAATTTAGTAGATGTGATGTTTTGGCATGAAAAGCCATAGCTTAAACCCTTTTACACTAAAAATTATACATGACAATTTTTTTATTAAGTAATCGGGTAAAATTACTTTAGTAACTTCATAACAACTCATAGAATTACATGGTTTGGGATAATAAGGATTTACACACATAGTGGAATTTAAATTGACCAGCAAATAAACCCAAGAATTGGGTACGTTGTTTATAAATAATGATCGTGTTTATTCAGGGGCTTTTAAGTTTGTACAGAGACATTTAGATATTCTAGCACTTAATATCATCCATTAGCTAAATTTCTTAACTTGTATGTTCATATAGGTGTTTACGTGTCTATACACAATATACCTTTTTTTAAAGAAGAAAAAAGATGCAGGTTGTCTGATGTGCTGTTTGCCATTAAAGTAGTCATAGTCATGATTTTGTTAGGGCTTGTAAAGGAAAGGATCAAAGGAGCCTAGTTTAAATCCTAACTTCCTGACCATAGGTACTGTTTGTGCCATACTCTGACTTTTTATGTACAAATGATTGTTACACATTTATATATACAAATATGTATATATACATTATATTGAAGTTTTTAAGAAAATCTTTATCAATGTAATATGCCATTGAACCTTAAATTAATTTGGTTTTATTGAAAGCATTTTGGCATATTGTCATAACATAATTTCCTGCAAAACCACGTAGTTGCACAGAACTATACATGTTTCAGTCATCAGAGTAAGCCTGAGCTACTCAGATAAGGAACTGGTGATGCCATTTTTATAAAGTGTTCACTCAGAGCTGAACTTATCAAGAAAGTTGTTTTCTAAGTAATGATTATTAATCAGTTATATCCAAAGGTTTGCTTTATTGACACGTTTAGCAATAGGTCTTTTATGATTGAGATGGAAAGATGTTTTACTTTTGAAAAATAGTTTAATTTCTGAGATATCTAATATCATGCTTCAACTAAGTAGGTTATAATATAAAATACTAGTACTAGGGCTGGAGAGATGGCTCAGCAGTTAAGAGCACTGGCTGCTCTTCCAGAGGACCCGGGTTCAATTCCCAGCACCCACATGGTGGCTCACAGTCATCTGCAGTGGCATCTAATGCCCTCTTCCATCATAAAGGCATACATAAATAGAGCACTCATGTACATAAAACACTTAAATAAAACAAAACCAAAATTGTTGGTTTTTAAAAAAATACTAATATTAAACAGTCATTTCCTTAACAATTTATAATCATTTGTGTTCAAGTTATCTGTCAGTTACATGTGTTTGAACTTGCATATTTGCTACTTTTGAAGAATGGCAGAAGCCGTTGCACAAAGTAATCCTAGGAACAAAGTAAATGACAAAGTGTTACATCTGACACATGTAGGTGCAGTATCACAATGCTTTTCAAGTCAATATTGTTGGAACTGATTTGGAAAAACTATAACTCCAGACCCTGGTGGTGACCTGTAGTATACAGATAACATTCATGGGAAGTTTAAGACAAGTCCCTTCTTTATAATGTGTGCCACTACCATCAGCTTCATTTTTCTACACTTCTAACTGGAGACTGTAGAAAGAGAGTAGCTCAGAGAAATCCTGTTTGTTCCAGCAGGATATCAGCCCTCAGTTATATTAGAGGAAATTTAATTACTTTTGTGTGTGTGCGCACACATGCATGTGTACATGTGCCATACATGCAAGTGGAGGTCAGAGGACAACTTACAGAAGTCAGTTCTATTTCTATAATGTATGTTAGGAGGTCACATACTGGCAGACTTGGGGGGGGTGCCTTTTCGTTGGTTTTACCTACAGTTGTTAAATGTTTTAAATTTTGGAAATGTATTTTCATTGAATTTTTTTGTCTATTAAAACAAACACAAAGCAGATCACAGAAAAAGAATTGGCAGATATTTAAGTAGTTTAAGATGGATGGTTCATCCCCCCACTTAATGTCACATATATGTTAGACCAGGAATAAATTGTTGAAAAAAAATTCTGGATGTATTTGAATGTAGTTTTTCTTTCTCTGCTTTTCACTGAATTGTTAAATCATTTTCGGATTTAGTGGACTATGTCCTTTTGTATTTTGAATTCTCTTTGCTTTAATAAAATAATTGCCATCTAGTGCCAAATTAAGTAAATTAGTCCTGTAAATTCGGGTGGTTACTTTGATAATTAGAATGATTAAAGAGAAATGAGGTTTTATGTAATATATAAGTAGCATACTTATAATCTAGCCACAAATGTGTTCTATTTAGCTTGATGAAACATTGTAGAACAGGTTTCTTTTATTCAAATGTCTTTAGTTTTAGCTTAGATAAGTGATAATTTCTACACATTGTTGCTTGTTCATCCTGGCCACCCATAACTGAAATAACCACACAGAAACTATATTAATTAAAATACTGCTTGGCCCATTAGCTCTCACTTCTTATTGGCTAACTTTTACATCTTAGTTTAAGCCATTTTTATTAATCTGTATATCACCACGAGGTCGTGGCCTACCAGCAAAGTTTCAGCATGTCTATCTCAGGTGGTGGATCCCATGGCATTTCTTTCTGACTCTGCCCATCTTTCTCCCAGCATTCAGTCCAGTCCCCCCTGCTACCTAAGTTCTGCCCTATCAACAGGCCAAGGCAGTTTCTTTATTCATTAATGGTAATCAAGCACACTGAGGGGACTACCACATCAACACATGTTCTTTTTTTAAAACATAATTTATTTAACTTTATTTTATGTACATTGATGTGAATGTGTCAGATCCCCTAGAACTGGAGATACAGACAGCTGCCATTTCGGTTCTGGGAATTGAACCTGGGTCCTCTGAAAGAGAAACCAGTACCCTTAACCTCTGAACTATCTCTTCAGCCTCCTTCTATTCATGTTCTTAGCTTAACTTACAATGTGATATAACTTTATCCTGTGACAATATACAAAAGAAAATATATACATTGATTTACAAGAATAATTTTAGAAGAACTTCGCACTTGATCATTTTTTTTTTGCATGTGCCTTACTCTAATTGTTTTTACTTCAGAATATTGAATGCAGTCTGTTGCTTATTTGGAGAATATTGTATTAAATCCTTTTCATAAAGTTTGAAATACCGACTTTTCCTACCTTTGTTCTGTGCAATAGGCTTTTCATTACCATGTTCCTCTCCCCTACAGGACCAACATTGCTTACATCTTCAGTTACCAACACCTGCATTGTCTCCTTGTTTCTCAGATCACGTCAGACTTCTCACCAAACTCTTATTTGTCCAATTATCATTAAAACAGTTAATTTTCTCATAATTCTCAGTTTTACCAGTTACTGTAATTGCCCCAACCCAGCTAGGTTTTGTACTCATTCTTTAAAACCAATTAATCCGAATTTAAAATTCAGTGACCTTTATTTGGTCTCCTCTATGGTCTTTGCAAAAGTGGGGTTACAAATTACTACAAATTTGACTAAATTCCTTTCCCTTTA
This sequence comes from Ondatra zibethicus, assembly GCA_004026605.1. Classification (NCBI taxonomy): domain Eukaryota; kingdom Metazoa; phylum Chordata; class Mammalia; order Rodentia; family Cricetidae; genus Ondatra; species Ondatra zibethicus. Next base: position 5,018 of record PVIU01008430.1, read on the forward strand.
AAATTTTATTTTTTCTCTTTGATATGTTCATACATGTAAATAATAATTAGTTGTGTACAGACACTCACACACATAGAGAGAGAGAATATTCCTACCCATTACCATCACTAATCATCTATTCCTCCTTTGGTGAAATCCTACTTCCCATCAAGCCCCCCTCCTACTCTATGTCCTATTTTGTAGGTGTGAATTGTTGCCTAAGATTAACCTTACAAAATCTGTCGATTGTGTGGAGAGCTAGTGTTCATGTTCATTGGTAGCTATGTATTACATTGCTTGGATAGACCCAACTTTATCTATCTCACAGTTTATAAATAATTGTTTCTAAACTAGAGATATTAATGAACAATGCTTCTGTCACTCATGCATCTTTTTATGAGCATATGTGTATTTGATGCTTAGGAATCAGATTGCTAGCTCAGAGGCTTTTTTATGTTCAGCTTTAGTGGATACCACCGAACAGTTTTCTAATAGCTGAATAGTTTATATTCCCTACAACAATACATCCATGTTCCTGTTGCTCCATGTCCTTGTTAATTCTTGGTGTCTTAGTTAGGTTTCTATTGCTGTGAAGAGACACCATGACCACAGCAACTCTTATAAGAAAAACATTTAATTGCGGTGTTCACTTATAGTTTCAGAGGTTGAGTCCATTTTCATCATGGGGAGCATGGCAGTAAGCAGGCAGACGTGGCTACATCTTAATCAGAAGGCAACAGGAAGTTGACTGTGACAGTGAGCGAAGCTTAAGCAAAGGAGACCTCAAAGCCTGGGCCCACAGTGACACACTTCCTTCAACAAGGCCTTATTTCCCAATAGTGCCACTCCCTGTGAGCTTAGGGGGGCCAATTATATTCAAGCTACCACACTTGCTACTTTCTAATTTATACAGAAAATCAGAGAAAAGTTTGATAAAGTCCTACATTTCTGGGAGAGATTTAGTGGTGTCTCATTGCAACTTTGACTTGCTTTTCCACAGTGATTATTTTTTCATATTTATTGGCCATTTAACTATATATTATATATAGACTATAAAGTGTTATATATTCTTAGGGAATATTCCCACATAGAAAATTATGGGGGTTAAATTTCCTCATTTTAGGAATTATCAGTGTAATTTTTATTATTTTGTCTAGTTTTAAATCTTTTTAGTAGTTTTAATTATATATGTGTGTTTGTGTGTGTGAGTGCAGGTACCCACAGAGAACAGAACTGTCAGGTCCTTCTGGAGCTGGAGTTAAGGGTGGTGTGAGCCGCCTGATGTAGGTGCTAGGAGCAGAATTCATCAAGATCACACTAGATTTTCTTTAAAAGAACAGCTAAACAAAACTAGTTTACCAATTTGTCGTCTTTCCTAGGACATGTCTTTTTTCCAGTTCTAAGACTTTTTTTTTTTTGCAGTTATACCCCCTCTGATAAAAGATATAAAAGAACTCCATAGTCACCAGAGATTATAGTTAATACTCATCAATTAAGAGCATTTACTCTTCCATAGTTCCCTAGGTTCAATTTCTAGCATCTACATTGGGTGGTTCACTATCTCTTGTAACTTCATCTCCAAGGAATTCAGCACCCTCTTCTGACCTTTCCAGGGACCTCTAGTCATGTACACATACTCCACATGGATAAATAATAGAGAACTCTTCTACCAACTGCAATCTCTGCTGCCATTCTCTTAAAAGATTTCCATTTCAACCTTTATTGGTCATGACGTTTGTATGTCCTGAGACTTATAACATTTATTCTCTACCTATTTCCAGCTTCCACTAACTAAGCTGCATAGACTTATAGCTTCATAAGGATTTAGATGTCCTCCTACCAAAATATCCCCTTTGAAGGCGAGTTTTTCTTTCATCTTCTGGTTTCTCTTCTTCCCTCTGCACTCCCTGCCATAGTAGTGTGTTGTTACCCTATCTATCACTCGTGATTCAATTATTCTCTCAACTGGATCCTCACCATTGCTATTTATAATGATATGCTTGTTTAGAAAGGAAAGAAGGCCTTTATTAGCCACACATCTCATTTCATGAAGTAACCAGTTTTCTTGAAAAACCCTCTTTATTTTCCATTTCTTTCATTCCTTACCCCAACCTGCTGACTTTTGTACCCACTCCTCTATTAGATAGCTCCTGCCACAGTCATGACAGTGGGTGATAGGTTTCAGTGTTCATTTAACCTGACCTCTAACTCAGAGATCCACCTACCTCGGCCTCCTGAGTGCTGGGATTAAAGGCGTGCACCATCATACCTGGTTATGCTCTATACTTTGCTTAAGCTATATTGATCATACCTGACATTTGACTTTTCTTCACCTATTAATGGCTTCTAAATTTATATATACTACAAACTACTACTTTGAGCTCAAGGTTTTTTTATCCAGATCTTCTAATCACATTTCTACTTGACTGTTTCCAGAACACCTCCTTTTTGGCAAATTCTTGGCCTTCTTTACCCTTCTAACATTCTTTTAGTATTTCCCATCTCTAGACTATACCAGCATATCTTTATTTTTCTTTCTTTTTGTGTTATTACCAGTATCAACATGTGTGCATGTTTAAAACCAACAAGTTACAAGATTTTTTTTGTTTTATTTTGTTCCTATATCACTGAGTGCATCTGACAAAAAAATAATGTATCTAAAGTTCACACTGAATTTTTAGACTCTAAATTGCATGTAGTTTTTCTTTCTAGAGACTGCCAACAGAGGTTCATTGCTATTCCTGCAATAGTGCAAGTTTGTCTCCTCTGTGATTACCCTAGACTTACTCAGTGTCTCTCACTTGTGTTAAGCTATGCATTCTGTAAGAAGAAAATCATGTGGTTAGCACTGTGGCATTTGCCAGTTCTAGAACCAGGCTTGCCCCCATTCAAGGGAATGGCCAACACCCTGGTTGAGTAGTAGGACCTTTGATAACATTGTTACAGGAAAGCCAGGAACTTTGTTGCTACCTTAAGTGGTCTTTGGGCTAGGAATGTAGCTAAATGATACAGCTACATTAGGTCCCATGTACTAAATAAATAAGTAAATAAATAGCTGGTTTTTTTGCCACATGTGTTCATTCTATACCAAAGTGCATGTGATTGGCCGAACCTACCTCACATGTAGTTTTTCTTCTATAACAAGAGAAGGCACTCTAGAAATATACTAATTATAGTAGTAGCCACTAACAATGTGTAAGTATTTAAACTCAAGTCAAATAAAATTTGAAGTCTCATTCTGTAGGTGCTGCCCATTACCTCAAGTACTCAGTGGCCTTTTAGACTCATCAGCTTTGTGTTGTGACAAAGAACTTTTGAGGAACAATTGAAAAGGAACCTCCAAATTTGAGCTAAAATAAACCTTCCTCTCCTTTTAAATGGACCCAGCTCCCTTGCTAGTAGGATATAATGAGGGAGAATTTCATGACAGGGAGCATGTGGTAGTGCAAAACTCATGTAGGGTAGGAAGCAGAGATAGAGAAAGAGACCAGAAAACACACCCCTCTGACATACTTCCTCCAGATAATGTTCCAACTTCTAATAACCATTCAGTTGTGAACTCATCAATGGGTTGATATATTGAAGAAGTCACCTTCATGATTTACCAGCTAAGGACCAAGCCTTCAACACATGAGCCTTTTGAGGGGACAACTCATATCCAAACTGTAAGAATATTAGACAATGTAGATAAAAGTATTTTCCACATTGTAGGAGGTTCCTTTGAATAATGCTGAAGTAGAAGGGAGATGAAGTGAGCATCGATTTTTATCTACCATTATCATCATGAGAGAAAGCATGTTGGCATGCAGGCAGACATGGTGCTGGAGAGGTACTGATAGTTATACATCTGGATCCACAGACAGCAGGAAGGAACAGTGACACACTTCCTCCCACGAGGCTACACCAACTCCAACAATTGACTCCCAACTCTGCCTCCTGAGTGCTGGAATTAAAGGTGTGCTCCACCACTGCCTGGCTTGTTTTTTATATTCTTTAGTTTGTTGCTGTGCACACTTTTATATCTTTTGCTATGCTTGCTTTGGATTTACTTTACTTTTTTTTTTTTAGTTCTATAAAGTAGGTTAAGCTCTTGCCCTCCCTCCCTTCCAGTTTTCACTTTTTGTTTGCCTCTCATTATAAGGACCTTGTGTTTCTCTGTGTGAAGACCATATGTTTGTGGATCATCTGTGCAGTGCCTTGGAGGCTAGAAGAAAGCAATGAATCATTGAAAGATTTGGGTGTGGGATCAAACTCAGGTCCCCTGCAAGAGTAGCAAGTGCTTTTAATTGCTGAGCCATCTCTCCAGCCCCTCTTTCTTTCTTTAAAATATGTATATCTAATAGTAAACTCTTGTAAACAATGCTTTTAGCATTTAAGTTTTGCCATGATTTGTTTTCATTTGTTCCTAAATACTTCCTAACTTTCCTAGTGATTTCTTTTATCTCAGAAAAAAGTAGCTAGTCAATAATTTTATCTTTGCTTAATACCAAGTAGTTTTAAGGTTTTTTTTTAAAAGTAATTATAGCTGTATGTGGTGATACATGCCTGTAATCCCATCACAGGAGAGGGGGAGACAGGAAGACCAGGTGTTCAAGCCCAGCCAGCTTGCTACATCTAAGTTCATCCTTCACTAAATGAGACATGTCTCAAAAATTAGACTAGGGTTTGTAGCTTAGTTGGTTCTAGCCTGGCCTATAGTAAGCCCAGGGTTTGAGCCTTAGCACTGCATATAGTTACATGTAGCAAGAGTTCTAATAGGTCTTAATAAAAGCCCAGAATCAGACAAAGGGGAAAATGCTGAGAGATCAGAGAGATGAAGAAACAAAACCACAGCCACCTTACCTACTCAACTTCCCAGTCAAAAAGAGAGTGAATTCCCAGCTCCTGCTTTATCACTTTCTCTCTCAGCCCAGCCATATCACTTCCTGTCCTCTATGACCTCTATGGTTAGCTAACGGCTAGCTCTGCCTTCTGATCTTCAGGCAAGCTTTATTTGTACAAAAAAAAAAAAAGATATCACATTTCCCATTTTTTTGTCTAAAAAATTAAAAAGGTTATAACTAATGTAAGAAAAACTATATACAATAAGTACAATAGCTATATTCAAGCAATAAATACATCAACAATGTCTAATCCATTAATAATTGACAAATTCAGAGAAAATACTTTATGTTTAGCCTATCTTGGTGAGTTCAAAAGTTGTACCTAATTCACTTTCTAATCTAACTTGCATTACCAAAACTATCTTTTTATGTCTCTCAACCTGAGTAAGCAGCAAGTGCAAGCAAGCGAATTCTAAAAAATGTGAAAATGGCAGAAGCATCTGGAAGGTTCCTCTGCAATGTTGGGGCATCCATCTTCAACCTACAGGCCTAGCACATCTGACAAACTGTTTTGTGAAGCAGGATATTCTGAAGGGCTGTACTATTTGTCTTTACAAAGTTTGGCAATCCTGTTTTTTGTGTGTGCCTGCTTGTTCAATTTGTACAGCATACTGTCAGCAGTCAAGGCAAAAGCACTTTCTTACCCAGAGGCTAACTTTTGTCATAAAGTAAGTAAATTCGATGTGGAGTTTCTTCGATACCCATTATCTCTAAAGTAGATTGGTGCTGCCAGGAGCAGACATGTCTCATTGTCATAAAAAAAAAAAAAAGAAAGAAAGAAAAGAACCTATGTCATTAAAACATTTTACGTCAACTTGTAGTAATATTAGGTATGTTTTCATGGTCAAACAGATATATTTTAGATTAAACAGGTCATCTTTAAATACTTCAGAGATCTACAGAATATGGCATTTAATCAATTTCTGCATGGGATCAGATGTGTGTTATATATTGGGATGATTCCTATTCCTGATTATTTCTTGTACCTGAATAAATAACGAAGTCAATTCTGTATCTGGTATATTTATATTCATTGGTTTCGATATACAAAACAACTCTTCATATTGCGAATTGGTAACTATGTTGAGAGGTTCCATAAAATCCCTTAGTACCATGAGACAAGCATATAATTCTGACTTTTTGACAGATCATATGGGCTTTCATCCACTTTACTTAAATTTTCTGATTTGTAACCTGCCTTTCCTGATTTATTGCATCAGTATAGAATGTAGAGTCTCCAGTTATTGGTGTTTCCTGTACAATGTGAAGATGGATCAAGTTAGTTCTCTTTAAAAGTTGAATTCTCTTGCTTTTGGGATAATTGCTGTTAATCTCTCCCAAAAAAAATTACTACAAGTTCTTTGCCAGGGTTCAATTTCTGCCCATAATTTGTCAATTTCAGCATTATTAAAAAGGTACTATAATTTCTGCTGGGTCTATTCCTGGTAATTGATGAACTCTCAGTTTTCCTTTTAGAATTAATTCAGACCTTTTCCACTTAAGTTTTTAATTTTACTAAGTTTGTATGGTAAAAAGATCCATTCTAAGATAATATCTTCCCTCTACATTAAAATTCTTATAGGGTAATGTTTGGAGGGTAATAGGACCAGAGAGAGTGCAATTAAGCTTCAGATACATATGATCCACATATGCAATCTGTAATTTCTCTTTCATCAAAACCAATTCTCTCTTAACTTCAGGTGATAATTCTCTTGGACTATTTAAGTCCTTGTCACCATCTAAGGTTTTGTTTAAGTTGATCAGTTCGTCATGTTTTATCCCAATAGTGGGCCATAGATAGGAAATGTCTCCTAGTAATCTTTGAAAGTCATTAAGAGTCTGTAATTGATCTCTCCTAATTTATACCTTTTGGGGTCTAATTTTTTGTAAACCTATTTTATAGCCTAAATAATTAATAGAATCTCATCTTTGTATTTTTTTCAGGAGCAATTTATAATCCTCAATATGGCAAAATTTTCTTTACATATTCAAACATTTTTTTCTGAAGTATCTGTATTTGAATCAACTAGTAAGTTGTCATCCATGTAATGGGTGGTAAAGTATTGGTTGGTGCAATTATTGTGACATCTGTACCTGTTTCTACAAAGCCTTTAATGACGTCATTTATTCATATTTTTAATTTTAGTCTTTGTTCATCAATAGAAGTTTGCAAAATACTCACTTTATGGTTTCTCCTGAACTTTTTGTTCTCTCCTCTATAGCCTTTCTATCATCCAGAGCAGTGTTTCTTATTATAGGCATTAGGTCCTTTAATTGTTCTTGGAAGGCATTTCCTCCACACTTAATTACTGAACCAAATTTGGCATGGGAACCTGTGGGAAGCCCCTCAAGGAGGAGTTTCCCGACTGCAAAGGGTTACCTTGACTGTCCCTTATGATCTATATTCATTGGTCCAATGTCTGCCTTTGCCACACCTTCTGCATAATCCAGAAGGGAGAGATGTTCTATTTGAATTAGGCTTAGGAAAAAAACACTGTTTCTAGGAACCTGTTTACAATACCTTTTTAGGTGACCGTGTTTGCCACAATTGAAACACTTGACATTTCGATTTTTCTTCAGGTCTCTGGAAATCACCTCTCCTACCCATGTATCATCATGGTCATGAGATTCAATATTGATTGTATCTTGGATCCATTCCTCCAAGGACGCTGATCTTGCCTTTAATGGCCAAATTATCCTTTTGCATTCTGTGTTAGCATTTTCAAAAGCCAGAGATTCCATTATTATTTATCTAGTGTCTGAATCTGGTATCATTCTATTTACTGCTGAATTCAGTCTTGGTAAGAAATCCGTGAAGGCTTCCTTTGGGCTCTGTATAACTTTAGTAAATAACTCAGTTTTAATTTCCTATTTCTCTAATTCTGTCCCAAGCATTCAAAACTGCTATGTGGCACAAATATAGGACATGGTCATCGTATAGAGATTGTCATTGTATACCAGCATAATCTCCCTCTCCAAGAAGTTGGTCTTGGAGATTTCCATACCTCTAGCTCTACTTTGTTGTTCAGTGGTCTTAGCCTCTTCTTTCCACCAGGTTGTTCATTGTAATTGAGGACCAAACTCCAAGACTTAACCATTTTAACAACTCTCTCCAGTCTCTCGGGATAATTCTATTACACACTGACCACAAGTTTAACATCAGCTTCACAAAAGGTGAATGCATGCCATATGAGACTATTACTTCTTTGAATGTCCTTAAATCTAACATTTTCTTAGGAGTCCATTTAACTCTTGCACAGCCTTGGGAATATCTGTCATTTGACAGTTCTTATAAGGTGACTGGATAAATTCAAGTTGGTTGTCTGAAAACCTTAAGCATTAACTCTAACCTTATAGTGCAATGCTGAAATTGGTTCTACATTATTTTTTTCTGTCTGAATCTAAATATCTATATGATCTGTTTTATTAAGTTTTTCTAAATCTTAGTACTCATATTGACCAACTTTTTTAGTGAAAAACAAAAATGATAAAACTGATGTTTATAAATGACATTACAGAAGTCCCATCTAAATTATTTTCCTTTCATTTAATTGTTCCACTTTCAAGCTGTCCACATATTATCATACAGAGACATAAATCCCTCCATAGTAATAGTGTTTCCAATTTTTTAATGTGGGAGGGGAAACCTCTCTCTTTTAACTAATTCCACCTTTTAGGAAATTCCAATTGTCTTGGCAAACTTGCTGACAATGTTAGTGAACTGTGAGGCATAGCATGTCTGAGCAGCGAACACAGGCAGTGGACAGCTTGGCTAAGGACAGCTGTGACTGCTAGATGTAGCCATGAGCTGCAAGTGGTAGCTCGAGGAGAGGGGGTATGGGAATGCCTATACCACCCATGGTGGAGAGAGAGCCAGCTGTCTGAAAAACACATAGGGGATTGATTGGGGGAGGAGCATGTGTGGCAGGGGCTGCCTGAAGGCAGAGCCAGCCAGTCTAGGGTGGGTAAGTTAGTGTGGCGTTTGGAGCCCAGGTGCTTCTGGAGTTGGGTGGCAGATGGAAACTCGTTTTGAGAGGCACAGGAGGAAAATCCCAAACTCACCCAGAGGCCTGGGGGAAAAAGGAAAGAAAGCCTAGCTGGACTCACATTCATTGAGTCCTTCTTCTATCCATGAAGATCTGATATTGAGCTTAACCTACTGACATTTCTTTTTACTTATTGTATTTTTAAGTCTAGAAGTAGTTCTGTTTTGAACCTTTTAAAGTTTTTCTTTCTTTTTGCTGATATTCTGATTTGGAAAGAGACTATTCCCATATTTCTCTTCTGTTACTTGTACATGTTCTTTGACCACATTAAGAGTTAAAAACCTTTGTCTAGTAGATCTAATATTTAGACTTGTCAGACAACTGCTATTAATTTGTTTTTTCTCTGTGTATTAACCATTTTACCTCTTTCTTTGTGTGTTTTATTGTTTTTTAAGTGTATGTATAATTCTAGACATTTTAAGTATATAATATGACAATTATATTTCCTATATCGCCAGAGTTTGTGCCATTTGTCTACTGTCTATTCTAAACTAAGTGTATAAAATGTCCATAATTGGCTGTTTGGCCATTGGACTCTGCTTAAATTTATAGTTATCCAGTGGTTTTGCAGAGATCCCTAAGGCACATGGAAGAGGGGAGGAGGAGAAAGAGACAGAAGTCAGCTGCAGACAAATGAGACTGTCCCAGTCTTGGCCAATATCTTAGTCACTGTTGTATTGCTATGTTGCAAGGAGAGTGGGTCCTTTGTTTGTCCCAGCCACCCAGCTAGCTTACACCCGAAATAATCACACAGAAACTGCATTCATTTAAACACTGCCTGGCTCATTATCTCTAACTTTATTGGCTAATTCTTACATCTTAATTTAACCCATTTCTGTTAATCTGTGTATTGCCACGTGACTGTGGCTTATCGGCAAGACTCTAACCAGCATCCGTCTCAGGCAGGAGATCCATGGCATCTGCCACTCTGCCCTTCTGCCAGCATTCAGTTCCATCTACTCTGCCAACCTAAGTTCTGTCCTATCAACTAGGCCAAGGCAGTTTCTTTATTCATTAGCCAATGAAAGCAACACACAAACAGAAGGAACACTTTTGCTTTGTGCTTTTAAAATGCTAAGCGCTTTAAGAATCTAAGTTGCGACAATCCTAGGTCAAATACAGGTACTGTCTGCTTGCCCAGCCCAGTCCAGCATGGCAGAGCCACTTGTGCCTCTGAGTCACTTGTGCCTCTGAGCTGCGTGCAGTGCCCCCCTTCCAGGCACACAGTGAGTCCAGTTGCCATCAAACAAACCATAGCACTTACTCACAAACCCCATCCAAATGCTTCGTCTCCCAAAAGAGTCAGAGGTCATACTGGCAGCACAGCCCAGAAAGCCGGTATTTTTAAAACCGCCACTTTTTTCCCTGTTGCTGCTACTGAATGAGGATATTTTCTCTGTGGCACCCCACCAGCAAGCAGCAAAAAGCTGTGTTAAACCCTATATTTGTGTCTAGAATTCGTTTTAAAGCCCTCTCAGGTTTTACGTGGAGTTAGTTTACCACATTGGAGTGCCAAACTGTTGCAAGAAGAGCGGGTCCTTTGTTTGTCCCGGCCACCTGGCTAGCTTACACCCAAAATAATCACACAGAAACTACATTCATTTAAACACTGCCTGGCCCATTAGCTCTAACTTCTTATTGGCCAATTCTTACATCTTAGTTTAACCCATTTGTGTTAATCTGTATATCACCACATGATTGTGGTTTACTGGCAAGATTCTAACCAGCGTCTGTCTCAGGCAGGAGACCCATAGTGTCTGCCACTCTACCCTTCTTCCCAGCATTCAGTTCTGTCTACTCCACCTTCCTAAGTTTTGCCCTATCAAAAGGCCAAGGCAGTTTCTTTATTCAACCAATGAAAGCAACACATAAACAGAAGGACCTCCTACACCATTGCTATAAAGAAACACCCTGACCAAGGCAACTCCTATAAATGGAAGCATTTAATCGGGGGCTTGCTTATAGTTTCAGATGGTTAGTCCATTATCATCATGGCATGAAGCTTGTGGAGCAGTAGCGGAGAGATTTACATTCTTATCCACAGACAGCAGGCAGAGAGAGGGGGTTTGTAGTGGGAAGACAGACAGACATACGTTGAACTTTTGAAACCCCAAAGCCCACCCCCAACAATACACCTCTTCTAACAATGACACATTCACTCCAACAAGACTACACCTCCTAATCTTTCCAAATAGTTCATCAAATGGGGACTAAGCATTCAGATACATGACCCTGTGGAGACCATTCTCATTCAAACCACCACAGCCAATTGAACTCTTGGAGCATGCTTTCAGTGCTCAGCTGGGTACTAAGAACTCTTTGAACAACTCTGTGCTTGCTCCTTACACAAAGCTTGAAGATATATCAGTGGTGAGAACTTCAACACCTTCTCTGGTCTTTCTGAGCACATGCTCATTCCTGGGCATGCACATGCGTTGAACCAGTTCTAATTGGTCTTACTAAAAACCCAGAGCACGGCAAATGCTGAAAGATTGAGAAAGGAGCAAGCCACAGCTAGCTCTGATCTTGCTAATTCCTGAGCCAAAAATGGGGTGAGCTCCTGTCTCCTCCCTCCTTATAGTCTTCTTTCTGCCCAGCTATTTTACTTCCTGTCTGTCTATATAGCCCTCCAGACCTCTATGGTTAACTAGTAGCCTAACTCTGCCCTCTGATTTTCAGGCAAGCTTTATTTGTTAGACCACAAAAAAGCACCATACACAGTCTTCTAGTTTCCAAGGAATTTAGGGAACATTTCAAAGACACTTCCCCAAAGACTTTCTTCCCAACTGTTACCCTTTGACTGATTTGTAAGCGGAGTTTTCCTGTGTCGGCAGCTGCTTCCAAATAATCACTCAGAAACTTAAGTATTAATTGTCAGGGGAAATTTTAAGGTAGTTTGTTCTTTCCTTTTATCATGTGGGTTTCAGGAATCAAACTCAGGTTTATCAGATTTGGTCGTAAGGGCCTTTAACCACAGAACACTTGATTGGTCAACTTTAAGTGTTCTTGATAACTGCTGGTCTGTACACTTTCAGAATTCTAAACTTGATTCAAAAAAGGAAAAGGAAAAGTCTTTAAATATCAGAGTAGACAGACAGATCAAAACATCCATAATTCTTTGAGAAAAAGATAAGATGTGCTTTTCCTGCACTGGGAACTTGCATCCTTTATGGAGGTTGGTGTCTTCAGAACCCTTCCTGAGTATCAGCTTCATGTGATCTTAAGTGGGTGCCTGATTGCCATGAGCTTTGACTAGTTTCCAGGGTTCAGATAAAGTTGATTCTGACAGTTTTGCCAAGTTAGTCACTGTTTCTGTGGTGGGGCAGACCTTGGAGTTCTCTCTCCGCCTTTTCACTCATGTCTCATCACGGAGTTCCATTCTGACTGGCATATATTACACTAAAAGATGTTAAGAGTGACAATATGTCTCTTCATTACGGAGGTTATCCAAGTGTTAAGATAATTCATATTTTGCCTGCTAGAGAGCTGATCACATTTAGAAGGAATAGAATCATGGCAAATTGATGTAGCACATCTTTTGATATCAGCAATGGTCAGCTCACCCATTGCCCTGTCAAGCTTTTTTCCATATAAGTCAAAGAAATTTTAAATGGTCTGTTTTGCTGAATTTAATAGATGAATGTTCAAAATTCGAGTCTTTAATACAAATGTGATATAAAGTGCTTTGGAGAAGCCAGCACACACCAGAGGGTGTACCTTTAAAACCTCATAGAGTAGCTTGGTGCTGGTTGATGTGTATGTCTATTCCTAGCTCAGGAAACCAAGGCAGGGTGATTACTTGAGCCCAGGAGGTTGAAGACAGACTGGACAACATAGTGAGACGTCACCTCAAACAGCAGCAACCATAGGAGGAAGAAACAAAACTTTATGGGACATACTTTATGATTTGGTGGATGATACGCTCCCAGTGTTATCAAATTCATAAAATGGTAATGATTACTTCCACTGCCTCCCCAAAGCTGCCTCCCTTTACAAATTTAAACTTAAAAATTACAAATTTACAAATTAAATCTTAAGTAAAACAGCCAACATAGCTTAGATCTGAAAGTATTTTTTTCCATTGAATTCTGTCTTAATCTTTTTGTAGACGGGATAATTTGAACATGTTACTTAGCTTTTCCCTACCTTACTTACTTGTAAAATGGGTCAATAACAACTATGCTTACACGGTGAGTTTGTATGTGGCTAAAATTAAGACTGATAAAATGCCTCACATTAAATAAATGCATAATCTTGTCCAGAGGATGTCTCTTTAGATAGGAAAAGCCCATTCTCACTTACCATGGACCTTATTGGTAAGATACCAGTTCTCAAGAGGGAAGTCTTCTATGTTTGTGTGGAGCCTGAGAGGCCAGGTCCTTAGTAGAGGGTGGGCTGCCTTTGTAGCTGAGTAAAAAAGAAAATCAGGAGGATGCTGAACTGTACCTTGCAGTGTAATTATGTGGGGGCCAGCACAGCTGGAAGACAAAGCTAGAGATGGGAAAACAGGTGATAAAGGAGGTGTAGAAACAGAACTATCTGACTGTTTTTATATTTGGGATGCATACTGTGGCAGAAAATTCTTGCAGACAATACCAAAGCAAGGAAATGCCTTTGTTGACCAGTAGTCATTTTTATTTTTAAGTCATAGATATATGTTGTGTATTATTTTATAATAAAAAATATATGAACTCATGTTATATTTTAAGTCTTCTGAATTTTCTCTCATACAGTATTAATTTAATAAAATTATATTTAAATTTCTAATTAGAGACTGTTTATTCATTTGACACATGGCCTCTTTACATGACAAAAGGACTCATCACACATTTCTATTAAACAGCTCCTTTCTTTCATGTATTACCTGTCATCTAATGTGGGAAGCACATCCTTTCCTTCAGCAAACTTAAAATGAAATAATACAAACATATTATCTGCAAGGTTTACTTTGTTGGTTTTACAGCTCCTTGGCCCTCCATAAGTCAGAAGTATTCACAGCTAGGGTAGCTTACTAGCCTGAAGCAATAAGTCCCCTCCCCACATGAGCGCGTGTGTACGTGTGCGCGCACACACACACACACAATTGACAGTGAAAATGATGGCTTATAAAGGAAAGCTTTGACAGACTAATTGTAGTCTTTTTTTTTTCTTTTCTTTTTTTTCCTCCAAATTTATTTCTTGGCCCCTGGTATATAGATTTCTGTGTTGGTTTGAGTTTTCAGTTATTTGAGCATTTTAATTAGACAAATAGCTATCAGACAGTTTAATAAGTTGCTTTACTGTCACTTGCCTCAAGAATCTGTTTTTACATGTAGTAGAAATGAAGTTTTGAACTCTGTGTTTATTTTAGCCATGTAAATGATGTTTTCTTATTTTATCTGCACAAACAAAATTACTATTATTTTAACATCCTCCTAATCTGAAGCACTGAACTGCTGTGACCTTAAATATATTTTAAACTATATTAGTCATACATGAATGATGGGCAAGTTTTTTTTTCTACAAATCAGACTGGGGAGATTGTAGAATTGTGGACATACCCTTTAAAGCACATAACTGTTTACTTACAACTGTTTGGATAACGCAAATTTAACTCCTTTCAAGTCTACACTTTTTGACATGAAATCGGGTTTTTATAAGTTGTTGCTGAATAGTAATTTCAGTATAAATAATAATTAAAAATTTATGTATATATAAGCTTGGCCTTCTTAAACTGATTTTAAAATTCTCAAGTAAATAGTAAAGTTCTTTAATAGCACACAAATATATTAATTTTTAACTTGTCTCTTTTATATCTTGATTACTGAAAAAGATTTATTGGTTAATTGTAGGGAGGCAAGTGTTTGAAAAGTTTTGTCAAATACCATCTTCTTTAAATGACTATATGGTAATGAAAGTTAAGAGGAGAGCCAATTTAGATTGAATAATTGTTCAGTCATGTGGGTCAGGCTAGCTGCATAGCATGGTTGTTAGACTGATTGCTCAAATTACATTGCCTGGGGTCCTGCACTTGGTTGGCTGTCTTCTCAGATCTTAACAAGGTTCTGAGAATTTCTCTTTCTGACAAAGTTTGCTTTGTATTTTCCCCTCCCCCTACCAACCCAGGATGCTTCATCTGCAGACATCAGAAAAGCATATCGTAAGCTTTCACTAACCTTACATCCAGACAAGAATAAAGATGAAAATGCAGAAACTCAGTTTAGACAAGTAAGTGCAATGTAATTTTATTATAGTGACAGTTGTAGTAATATACTTATGCTAGAAATTTAACTTAGATGTAACATATTTTAATTTGAACATGAAACTTAAATATATAACATTTAGATTTTTATTTGTTTTTTAATGGAATACTTTTTTCACGAATATTTTGTGTCATTTAGAGTTTTTCTTAGTTGTTACAGGGTCATGGTTGTCATAATTTTCTTATCTAAATTATGCTTTTACTCTTAATATTTTTAAGGTAAACTGTTACTTTTATACCTTTCACAAAAGTTCATTTTGATATCAGTTTTTAAAATTGCTTTCAAAAACATAAACTGTTACTTACTTTTGAATTTTTACTATTTACTGCATAGATGGACACATGGGGTGTTCTGCATGTGTGTTTTAGAGCGTTCATCCTCCTATGTGATTTCTTACAGTTGAAAATATTTTTATTTTAAAGTAATGCTTCTGTTTTAGTTGGTGGCCATTTATGAAGTTTTAAAGGATGATGAAAGAAGGCAGAGGTGAGTGTTCATTTGTGCTTCTGAGTTTGGATGGGCAAGTTTCATGCTACAGCTTTGAAAAGTCCTGCTTAGGTTAGGTTTTTTGTTTTGGTGGGTTTTGTTTGTTTGTTTTGCTTCTTCCAAGAAATGCATTGTTTTACAGTCTTGTGTAGAGCAGAGCTCATTTCTTTTGAATCTATTTCCTAGGCTGATTCACTACTTACAGACTAGGATCACAAGTCGTAAAGTTAGCAAGTTTTGCTTCATTAGAACAGACTTTTAATGCGGGTGTTTATGCCCTGGGAAACAATCAGGAGTACTTGATTTCAACCAAATGCTCATTCTTTTAACTGTATCATAAATAGCTCCTCTCTGTATTTGGTAGACCCCCTACCCTCATGACCACTTGTTAAGCATTTGAGATTATCACTTAGTAATCATGTAAATGTACTTTCCTGGTGTTTCTTCACCCCAGATAGCCCAGGTTGTAAGTTGATAGACTTACATGAACTGTAGAAAATATGATTAAAACAATAAACAAACAAGAAACATTCCTCTTTTTTCATTTGTTTTGCCCTCTTCCCTAAGTCTGCTCCAGTGATGCTGTGTCTGGTAACCTTAGGGTAGAGGCAGTCCCTCACACAGACTTGTGTGATAAACTCTAGTGGTTTATATTGCCAGTGACTCAGGAGATCACAGGCCTTCCTTCTGCTGTAGAATGTGTGGAATGTGGATCCAGTGTGAAGTCTTTGGAGATCTTAGAATCAGAGGCAGAGTAAGAAATGCATTTTAAATTATCCCTTTGAACACATACAACAAAAGTGTCTCAGAAAAAATTATTGCAGGTAAAATAAACTGGTGGTTTTTTGTTTGTTTGTTTTATTCTGGGCTTACTAATCTTTAAAAATAAACAATAATAATGCTGATTATAGCCCAATAAGTTGATTTCATGAGAAGGTAGTGGACAGCATTGGAAATTTGACAGTGTTGTCTTAAAGAAAATACCCTCATTTTTGAGATTTAAGCTAAAGCAGGCATAAATACCTGATTTGTTTATGTGGCTAACACATCTTATACACAAACCCCAGAATTACATTATGTGGCATTCTGACCTTTTCTTCAAGTGGATGGTCTGGAGTAATTCTACATCCTAAAATGTTAGTTGCCCTTCCTGGCTCTTAGCCACAGTCGATCAGGTTGTAATCCAGCTTTGTCGTTCTGTTCTTACCTTAGTAGATTCTCTTTAGTGAACCACTAGTTTTGTTTCACACATCAAGAATGTGATGTAAAGATAGCTTGCTTTATTCTTCCAGTATCTTTGCCTTCAAACTTTGTCGTTTGGCTGATTGTTCTCTTAAAAGTCAGTAAACATTGTGATAACTTCTTTTAATTACTAAAATAATTTCTGTCTTTTCACAGCAAGTAACTCCTTACCTATATCCATTGTTTCTTTGTTCACATAGACTCATCTAGTACAATCTCTTTAGGAATAGCTCCCTCTGCATTGACTTTACTGTTAGTGGGGAAAAAATGGACCTGACAGTCATACAAACATTTCTAGTATTTCCCCTTGAGGCACAAGTAACTCTTTGGTAACTGGTTTTCCTTGAGGCAAAAGTCTTAACTAATCAAGCTGAGAATCACGCCTCTAAAGCTTGTGCCTGAGGCTAGGTGACCTGTGAATGTTTAGACTTAGGAGAAAGGAGTGTGCAGATCTTTTCAGTAAGACTCTAATTCCTTAAAAAGGAAAGACTAGTCAGCTGCCTCTAAAAGACTGTCTCATTTCACTCTCACAAAGTCAACTTTGCCGACACAATTATTTATCATAAATATTCATTGAGAAAGTATTTTCAGGTTATAACCTAGGCATGAACAGTTTGGAAAGTTATCATAGAAGTGTTTGCTGTGTTATCCTTCTGAGATGATTCTGTGCGTGATAGAGAATAAAGATCCTTAGTGGTGTGTCACACACACACACACACACACACGTATTTACTGTTTATTCTCCAGACATGTAATATAATTATGTTTTCATTGAAATTAGGTACATTGTTTGAATTTGATAGGAAATGGAATAGAAATGCAACAAGTACGTTAACAAATGAAACAGCTTTTCTCTTCAGAAAAAGACAAATTTTATTTTCTTTCATAATGGTTTCATTTAGGTATAAATTTCCTATCATGAAAATAACCTTCTAAGTGTAAAATCCAATGATGTGTAATAACTGTACAGAGTTGGACATACTCTCTCCACAACCCACTCTTTAAATATTTTCATCCTCAAAAAATGTGCAGTCACGATCTGTTCAGTGAATTTATCAATTTGTGTCTTCTGTTCATTTCATAGTGACAGAAATATGCAGTGTATAGTCCTTAGCATAGTGTCTTTAAATTTTATTCATGCTGCACTACATTCTAATACTTTATTCTTGTTTATTACTGAATACTATTCTATTGTGTGAATAATTTTGTTTATCTACTCACCATTTGATGCACCCATTATGGCTTTTAACATTTTGTGTTGAAGATGCTGTGAACGTTGTCATGAAAGTCCTTGTACTGACATGAGTTTCATTTTTTAGATAGATTCCTAGAAGAACATCTGAAAACTTTAACTTCCCTGTTAGTCAGAGGCATAAATTATAGCATGAAATGAATAGATTTTCTGGTGATTGTAAGGAATCCTAGCACAGAATTTCTCCCACAGAACTTTGTAGCGAATTTCCTCATTTGAAGAATCAGCAGCTTATGAGCTAACACAAATTTCTACACAAGTTCCCAAAGTTTTTATCTGAATTTCTAAAAACTACTTATTACCTGTACCCTTCTCTCTCTCTCTCTCTCTCCTTTCTTTTTTTCTTTCCCTCCCTCCCTCCCTTCCTTCTTCCTTCCTTCCTTTCTTCCTTTCTCTTTTCTCTTCCTGTTTTGTTTTTGTTTGTTTGTTTTTGTTTTGTTCTTCCTTCCTTCCTTTCTTCCTTTCTCTTTTCTCTTCCTGTTTTGTTTTTGTTTGTTTGTTTTTGTTTTGTTTTTTGAGACAGGGTCTCTCTACGTAGCTCTATCTATGCTGGAACTTGCTATATAGACCAAGCTGGCCTTGAACTCACAGAGATCTGGCTGCCTCTGTAGTGCTGTGATTAAAGGCATGTGCCTCCAGACCCAGCAAACTAGGATTTCTGTTAATCCAATTAATGCAACTTAAATTTTCCTTTATTTTATTACTATGTTTGTAAAACTTAAAACATTTTTTAATTTACCAAAGAAAAAATGTCTCATATACAAATGCAGCTTAAAATGTGGCATTAACTTTGAATCTACTAAAACTTTCATAAATGCATTACAAAGTTATTGTTAATTTCATTACAGATCTGTTCAAATCTGAGAATAAGAAATCTAATTTGACTTTCCCTAAATTAAAACTGTAAGACACATAAGCATTATGTAAAATTCTATGTACCACAATAGATTTGCCAAATACATACACACACAAAATTAGTTAAGATTAGTTAAGATACTAAATTAGTTAATTTAATATTATTTCTTGTTTATAATAGAGTTTTGCCAGAAAAGTTTAAAATCTGATCTAAAATGGAAATTATGTTATTTTTAAGCTAAAAATTCATATTCTGCATAATAGGAAATTCAATTTTGACAAGTGCTAGAATTATTTATTCATGTTTTACTATTCAGATTGTCATCTTGATTTTGTTTCTATTTTATGATTTTGTTTCTGTCTTAAATAAATATTTTCTGCTGGTAGTTTAAGATTATTTTAAATTTGTTCTTCTGTAATTCTAGCGGGTAAGTGTGTGATGAATTGCGATTCTAGTATGTAACTTACTAAAGATTTTGCAACTGTTATTTTATGTTTATTATGTGTGTTTAAGGAAATCAAATGAAGCAAATGTGCATTAGGCCCTATGTTGTATATGTGGAACTGATCAATTAGTGCTTTAAATTTCAAGAAGATGCCATGTCAGCTTTTATTTGTGTGTGTGTTAGTGATTTTTTATGGTAAAGATTTGCTTCTGTCTAACTTGTAATATGTCTATTTATTTATTCGTGCGTTCTTAATCTGGTTTAAATGCAGACTTAAGAATAGTTTGTATCCATCTCACTTACAGAGCATTTAGACACTATGTGTTTAAATATGGAAAAACATAATAAAGTGTTGTAAACACATTTTTTCCTTAAATAACTTATGAGTGTCTCTGTATATTTTAAGAAGTATATTGTCTTTTCAGTGTCCCATCAAGAAGGTAGTAATTTATCTCTTAACAACATATATTCTAAAAAGTGAACTATAATGGAAGCTATCTTCCTTTCAAATGGCCAGTTGTGTGAGCCATAATGTTCATTAGAGTCAAATCAATAGAGCATTGACTATACGCTTAATCCTTGGTCGCTGTTTTCAGAGTGGCAGGCATAGCTGAGTAAATATCCGCTGCTTCGTGTGTTTGGATTTGATTGTACACTAAATACAACTTACATATGTGATATTAAATATAGCTTTTCCCAGAGATGGTGATGAAATATTTGATAGAAGAGTCTTAGCTGTGAGTGCAGCTGTATTTTCTTCCCTTACAGTTTAGGTCCAAAACAGATTTAATATTTGTATTAATGCTAATAATGAATCAACTCCACATTCTCAAATACTTTTTATCTATAACCATATCTTTTAGAAGGTATGGTTATCATACCTTTAGTTGAGATATTTCTGAAAATAATGATTTTTTTCATTCACCTTTATTTCTCCTCAAGAAATCTGATATAAGACAGAATTCAGAATCATTGTGGGGCCTAATGGTCCCTGGACTTCATTTGAGTTTTATGATCTTATGACGTACTAACTGAAACCCTTTTACCTGTGTCTAAATTAGTTGATCTGGAAGAGATAGGTTTAAACATGAAATTCTGAAGATAGAATACATTTTCTAGGACACCATAATGCTATACCATGAAGCTGATGTTTAAGGAATTGTACACGTGCTGGAAAGGAGAATATTTACATCAAATTCTGCCTGGCCCAGTCTCCACAAGGCCATATTTTGATTTGACTTTGTAAATGTCTTTTTCTTTTACTACTCAGATACTCTGATCTAGTAGTATTAATAATTAAAGTTGATCTAAAAGTCAGGTTTTAAAAGATTGACTAATAAATTACATTTTGTATTAATAACCAATGTTTTTCTGCTAAAAAAAGAAGTTTTCTATAATAAACCCTCTGCTTTATATTTTTAGCATATCTCCAAGGTATCAATTTAATAACTATCAAAGTAGCTACTGCAGTTGTTGCATTTAAATTGATTTACATGTCAAGACTGGCAGTTTAGCAGCTGCGCTATTATTCCTAGATCGGTCAATTTACTTGAGAAAAACCTACTACTGAGTTCCACTGACCTGCCTGACAATATAGGTCCTATTTCTATTCCTGTAATTAGGCCTGCGACTAACTCAGAATATTTTTAATTAAAATATTTTGGTCAATGTGTTGCACCAAATTAGTCCTTTCAGTGGAGGTTTAATTCTAGAAATAGTGTGATTAGAATATTTAATGAGTTGTGCTCAATTAAGATTAACAGGTTGTGTGTGTTGAGCATACAGTGTATGTGATCATTTTGAGTTTCACAATCATAAATGTTACTCCTTATTTTAACCTTAAAAATATTTGCTCAATAACTGACAAATAAATTTAAATTCAGTTGAATTTTTATTTCTCTTTTAGCCTGGTGGTAATAAGAATGATTATTTAAGTCTATAAGGAAAGCTGTTATGTATTAATGTTCTTCCCTTTCAGCAAAAGCCACAAATGAGGAAATTGCTACTTAAGGGTTTACAAATAAGCAGTTTTATTGTGAACTCTGACTTACATTTGCTATTTTCATGTCCTTCTCTAATTTGAGATCTTTTTGTTCTTAAAGGAACATGAGCTCTGCAAAATCATAGGCACTCATTTTATTTATGTCATTAAGAAGCTTTAATAAAATAATGTGTGTAGATATTCATCATTCAACTACTGTTATCATGAGGGTAGAAATAAAAGTGTTGAGCAAAAAAAATGTATACTAAGCTTGATTCAGTTAATGTATAATTCATTCAAATAATATGTAATTCAAATAGCTCTGGTTTTATTTTACTTTATTTCCTCTGTGAGAACCTAACTTTTGTTGCTGATTCTGTGGTAAAGAATTTTCTACAGTCAGGCATACATGTCACTTTAGTAGCCATATAACTGGGTGCTGTAAATCATGCGATCTGCTATCTAGTGTATTAATGCTGTTTGTTACTGAAGCCATATAACTATGCTTTGAATTTACTAGGTTCCTGTCAGAGAGAATTTTTTTTTATTTTTAAATGTAGGAGCAAATGAAATTTTTCTTTAGCTTTGCTTTAGTTTTGCTTTATTTTAAACTCTTCATAAAAAACTGTTGTATTTGCTACCGCAGGTACGATGATATTCTGATCAATGGACTTCCAGATTGGCGACAGCCAGTATTCTACTACAGACGAGTAAGAAAAATGAGCAATGCTGAGCTGGCATTACTCTTGTTCATTATTCTCACAGTGGGTCATTATGCTGTGGTTTGGTCAATCTACCTGGAAAAACAACTGGTGAGTATTGGTGATAAATCAAATAGCCTAGCCTCTTATTTTATATAGAAATCTAGGCATTTATTTCTCAAGTCATGGAAATTTCTTTTTTTCTACATGTTCTCTGTATTCTAATAGTTGTACTGTCACTAGTTACTGCTTGATTTACTTTTATGCCAAGGAAAATTAATATTTTATATATAAAAAATACATGAATATTTTTAAATCTTTCTCTTTAAAATATATTGCATTTGAGTTTATAATAAAACTTCATAAAGTAGAACCATATTCTTCTAATTATCACCCTCTAAGTAGAATTTTTTAATGTAATTGAGAAGTTTTTGTCACAGACTTCTTGTGTAATGTGTTTACTTTAAAATCATAAAATAATATTTAAAATGGATATATTATAACTTCAGTGATCAGTTTGTTAAAGAATTTATTACATTTCCTCAATCTAATTTGCACTATATTTTATTACACTATGGGCTATTATTTATGTGCTATAAATAAACATTTATAAACATTTATGAATTATCATTTATTCATTCTTTTAAAAGTAACACTGTTAAAGGTATTGAATAATAAAGTGTATGTTAAATGTTTTCTCTTCCTAGAAAACTTTGGTTGCTATGGGGATGCACATGACTAACAGTGCTAAATTTCAGGTGTCTGTAAGGCCAGATACCATGGCAACAGTTATTGTGAAAGATTGATGATTTTACTTGATCATGTTGGACTCTACATACATTTGCATAAATGTTCTAGTGTTTTTTTTTTCTTTACTAAAGAATCTTGATAGCATATGAGGTACACATTTTACAGACAATCAAGTACTGTCATTCTTTTAATGGTCAGGATGAGCTGCTTGGTAGAAAAAAGAGAGAAAAGAAGAAGAAGACAGGAAGCAAGAGTATGGATGCAGCAAAACTTGGTGCTTCTGAAAAGAATGAAAGGTAGGAATGCACAAAATAGTATGTAATTTAATGTTGTTCTACTTCATGTGTATATCCACTTCAGATATGTGTCATATCTGTCTTAGGTGTAAACATGAGTGTGCCATAATTTACAAGACAAATTCTGATAAGTTTTCTTTTCTTACAGAGTGTTCACATCCATCTAAATAGTATTAACTAACCTCTCAAAAGTGTTCATACCCATCTAAATAGTATTAACTAACCTCTCAAAGTGTTCACATCCATCTAAATAGTATTAACTAACCTCTCAAAGTGTTCACATCCCATCTAAGTAGTATTAATTATCCTCTCAAAGTCTTGTAGTATGAAATTTTTCTCCTGAACTCTAGAAACAGAATGCTGCTAGAAAAATCTGTCTCTGTTCAGAGTTGACGATAAATAGAAAGTGATATGCTGAACACTCAGAAAAATACCACATCTCCTTCCTTGGTTCGTAACAGAAATGTTTATATAAGAGTTTAAACAAGTTCACACAGCAAGGGAGGAAATGGATCAGTGTAGAATGGAGATCAGAGAGATTTCTGCTCATCTTCCACCAATGAGTAATGCTTGGGCAAACTGCGGGTGTCATTCATTTTTATGCCGTGGTTGGTTTGTGCTGCCATATTGGTAGCTACTGTCAGTACTTGGGAGCACTTTGGCAATAACTAGTCTCTTATAACTTGAGGAATCATAAGGTCTAAGAATTCATTTTGTGGACGTGATGAAAGCCAAGGCTAAATGGGGAGGAATTTAGGGTTTTTGTTTGTTTTTTTTAATCAAGAATTTCACACATTCATAAAATGTGTTTTGAGCAGATCTCTCCCCAACCCCACCCCTCCAATTAGTATTTTTTTTATTTTTATAACTTGATTAGAAATTTTTTTCCCAAAATTTTATAGTTTGGATTCTTGTACATTTATATATATCATGTTTGCAACTATTGCCTTTCATAGTAGAATAGGTCAGATTAAGTGATGACTGTCATAAATATGTTATTGAAAACTTTATTTTTTAAATTAAATTGATATTCGCAAAAGATTTCATAATTGCTTAAAATATTTTGTTTCTCAATTTTGTCTGTTTTTCTCGTTTGTTACTTGGATTTCTCTCCTTTTTTTAGATTGCTAGTAAAACCACAATGGCATGATTTGCTTCCATGCAAACTGGGAATTTGGTTTTGCCTTACACTAAAAGCATTGCCTCATCTAATTCAGGTAAAATGTGCTTCTTTCATAGAATGTTAGAGGCCTTCATGTTTAATTATTCATTAAATAATTTATGACCATGTCTGCTATTTGAGTATATATATAATATTGATTGGATAATATATGTTCATAAGTTAACCCTAACGTAATTGTTCTGAGATTATTTAGGCACCTGTTCCTATAATTATCTCTTATTTTGCATTTTGAAGTTCAAGACACTAGAAAAAGAAAAATGGTAAACTATCTTTATGACAGACATAAAAGCAATGCGAGTTTAATCTGTTGTTATCCTTAAAGGCATAACTAATAAAAAGGAACAAGATTTAGTGAACTTATCTATTATTTTAATAGCATTTAATACATTTTAAAGGAAAACGTCACATGAACATTCACACAAAAATACATATTACTTTCCATTTTATTTGCAGCTTCAAGGAGAATGGGAACATTTTGTTTTCTACCAGTAATCAGAATTTTTGTTTCTGGTTAACCCTGATCAAACTAGGAGAATATATGTGGATATTTCACCTTTTTCTTTGTATTTAGCATATCAATCATATTTCATGAAATTATTCCTTTGCTAATTTTGGTTATTATACATAGCTTGAAATTTTCTAATAGTAGCCATAATATTTAAAAACAAAAGAATACTTTTGAGTATTAAATTTTGAACTTTGGTAATAGAGTTTGGGGTTAAGATTGTAATTTTGGTGGAGAAATGTTTCCTTTAATAATGAAGTGCTTATAAGACAGAGCCTGCTCTGCCCACTGTACTACCTATAACAGGACTGGTTTTTTTTTAATCATTTACAGAAATTAGTTGTTCTGTATCTTATCTTTTCTTCTTTTAGTGATTTTTTTTTGTTCAAAGGGAAAAATAGAACAAAAGTTCCTAGTATGCCTTTTTCTTTTTCTTTCTCTTTTTGTTTTTCTTTTTTTTTGTATTTTTGTTTTGTTTTTCAAGATAGGGTTCTCTGTATAACATTCCTGGCTGTCCTGGAACTCACTTTATAAACCAGGCTGGCCTTGAACTCACTGAAATCCACCTGACTCTACTTCCCAAGTGCTGGGATTAAAGGTCACCACCACCCAGCCCTAGTATGCCTTTTTCTATCCTTTGAGAAATTGTTTAGTAGTTTTTCCATGAGCATAAATCATGCTACTAATCATTGATTATAGAATTTTTAGTTTTGTTTATATTTGATAAACATTTTTATTTATTTAACCTGTTAATTGGGGAAGGTGTTCAGATGTTTTTATACTATATCAGTAACAGTTAATAAGAGAGGAAAACTATACCAAACTATGTTTATGAGAACATGTGATAGAAAAATGTCTTCCGGGAAAATATTTGACTTTAAAAAATCTAATTTTTATTTTAATAAGTTTCAAATCTTTGTAGAAGGCATTCTACACTATTGATTCTTTGGGAATTTCACATCATGTACACCAGTCCCACTCATTTCCATGTCTACCCTCAACCTTGTAGCCTCCCCCCCAAAAGAAGAGAAACAGAAAAAAACAAAACAAACCACTTCACTGCTCTTCTTCACTGTAGTCATGGCCTTGGGAGCTGTGGCGTGCTACAGAGTGGACCCTTTTGCCCAGACAGCTTTCCTTGCAGATGCTCATTGCAATGGGTTGTGGGTCTGGTTCTTGACTTCTGGCTCCTGCTACACCATCATTACTGGGCCCTCACCGAAACTCCTCCCAGATATCTTGGTGTTGCCCCAAGTCATGGAGATCCTGGAACTGTGGTTCCACAGAACTGGCCCCTTCACGCACTCCAGCAGGCCATAGATGGGGTAGATGTTAGTATCGGTTGGCTCAAAACCCAGGGAGTGGGCCTTGAGTGGTAGAGTCTGGGCCTCGACCGGAATAACCCTCCTCAGGCAGGGGTCGGAGATGTCACCGTGGCCTCAGGTGACAGCATAGGCCACCCATACCTGCCTGTGCCTCACCTCTGTCGAGTCTTCCGTTCCACTTCTCTCCACAGTGCATGAGCCATTCTGCTCCTTCTCTCCCATTTTTCCACCGCACACCTCTTCATCTCAGTGCTGCCTGCCCTCCTGGGCCGCTTAGCGCCAAGCAGGCAGTCGCCTTATTGTAAAGTTTTACAACCTTTCTGTCTCCCTAGAACAGCGGATCTCATGAAAGTTGAGTAAGCCTGCTCCATTCCTGGATTCAGGTAAAGGTGAAGGGAGAGAACCAACTCCACATAGTTGTTCTGTGACCTCCACGCATGTGCTGTGGCCCAAATATGTGTATGTGCGCATGTATACATGCACACACATCAAAACATTAGCTTATGAAACATCAGTCAGTAAAGCAGTGCTGAATAGTTGCTTTTAGAATTAGGCCATGGTCCGCTTTTTTGTTTTCCTTCTGTTATGACCTTTATTTTAATTCATTATCCATAAAATTGAATAGTGTTGAATACATGTGCATGTGTGTATCAATGACACTGGGATACCTCTATGAGAGGTTCTTAAATAAGAACTTGTGAAATTCAGAAGTAGCTACTTTAACTTGAAGAAGCATAGATGATAATTGGTACAGTAGTCAGAAAAACTCCTACTTACATATAAAAATTTTATAAAATACATGCCTAAAAATTGAGATACATCTGATATATCTCAATATATGTATATGTGATATATATATCATATATATCTCAATTTTTAGGCATGTACTTCATGCTTATTTACTACTCAGTAATATAGAGTTGTTATTTAACATTTACATAGGAATTGGCTCATCAAAGGTCGTTACCCTATTCCTTGTATAAACCAAACCTATTATCATGCTTTCTTTGATGTAGGTTTTCATCTTGATTTCTTTAAAGGAGAGCCAAAAGGTAGACCCTTGTGAAGGAGTGTAAGTGTGTAATCCTTATAGATGTTTATGATTTCCCTGTAGTCTTTCACATCTAGATGCAGCTTCTCTCATTGAATTTCACAAAGTATTGCACTTGTTTCTATAAAAACCATGCTGGTAGCCTACTCATATTTTATCCTTCTTACACAGTATTTTTTAATCATGTACTGTAATGCCAGTGTTGACTGACAGGAATCTAAGTGCTTATAAAGCCCCTTATGAGTACACAGTAAGTTAGTTAAGTAGTTGTCATTTGAGAGAACTTTACTTCTGGTATGAAACTCTTGAATTTCCTGAAAAGTTCATTAAAACTGAGCTACAAAATATATGGAAGTGGAAGATTTAGAGGCTTCTAGTAAATGAGCTTCACACACACAGAATTTGAACCCACATATTGTCATAGCAACTCTTCTTCCAACTTCCTTAATTCATCTTTTACATACTAATTCCTTTACTACAATTCTTATGTTTCTAAAATTTTCCAGCAGAATTGGGAACAGTGACATTTTGCTCAGCTTTTACTCTTAAATTCTCTTTTATTGTTTAGCATTAGAGATTCCTAAGGTGACTTCTTATTGCCTACTTAATTTTTCTAAATTCTTTTCTGTCTCTTACCCCCCAAAATCCAAATGAGAATAATTACATAAAAATTTGATATGTAAATCTCTTCTTGATCATTTGTTGAAAAATAAATCAGCCAATTCAACAGAAATATGGTAAACACATATAAAAGCAAGGCATGACGGGGTGCCGGAAATGAATATGTATTGTAGACTTACCAGCCAGTTATAGCACGTGACTACAGATACCAGATCAAACCATTATTTAATCTTCAAATATGTAGTATCCAGTGATGCCTGAAGTTGTTCAAAGGTATAAGTTGTATGTATTTTAGAATGACAAGGAAAACTCAAGAGGGACCACTTGAACTGAGTCATGGAAGATGAATGGACCATTGTAAGTGGCCACTTTGTACTAGGTGTCTTCTGAGTGATTTCTGCTGCTATGAAGAGACACCATGACCATGACAGCTCTTAAAAAGGAAAACATTTAAGTGGGGTGACTTACATTTTCACAAGTTTAGTGCATTATCATCATGGTGTGACATGGTGGCATGCAGGCATAGTGCTGGAGAAGGAGCTGAGATTTCTACATCTTGACCTGCAGGCAACAGGAAATGAACTGGGACACTGGGCGTGGCTTGAGCATATATGAGAACCCAAAGCCCACCCCCACAGTGACACACTTCCTCCAACAATGCCATACCTACTCCAAAAAAGCCACACCTCCTAATAGTGCCACTCCCCATGAGCTTATGGGGACCAATTAAATTAAAAGTTCCACAAATGGTATCCAAAGACAATTTCATAGATATAGCACTTCCCACAAAACTGTATTGTGTTAAAGCTGAGAAAAAGATTCAATCACTTTTTAAAAAAGAGGATATCATATTGCCATCAAAGACTATATTCCAAATCTCTAGACTTAGACATACATATTTAGCAAGTTAATTTTTTTAAGGGTGAGTAGTCTTTTTTTATGGTTTGTAATTTTATCTGTTTATTTATTTATTTGAAGATTGATTAATAAAAGTTCAGAGACAGACACTGGGGTTCAACCTGAAGACCAGGAAAGCAAAGCAGTCAGCCACTGAATCTTACCTCGACCTCACTCTGAAAATGGCGATCCTGCCTCCAGGAATCTCAGAATGAGACTGTGACTGAAAGCTGTCTCCTCCCATCTTAT
This sequence comes from Ondatra zibethicus, assembly GCA_004026605.1. Classification (NCBI taxonomy): domain Eukaryota; kingdom Metazoa; phylum Chordata; class Mammalia; order Rodentia; family Cricetidae; genus Ondatra; species Ondatra zibethicus. The sequence continues at coordinate 34,008 of PVIU01008430.1, forward strand.
AATCTTCTCTAGTTCTGGGATTAAGGGCATGCACCACTATTGCCTGGTTTCTGTGGCAAGCTAGTATGGCTACTGGGATTAAAGGTGCGTGGGGGATTAAAGGTGTATGTCATTGCTGCCTGGTCTGTAAGTCTGGCCAGTGTGACTGTTTTACTTTTCTGATCTTCAGGCAAGCTTTTTTTATTAAAATACAAATGAAATGCCACTACATTTATTTATTTTTACATACCAGTCCCACTTCCCTCTCTCCTCTCCTTCCGCTCTTCCCCCCTCTCCCACACCCAACCCCTATCTGCTCCTCAGAGAGGTTAAGGCCTCCCCTGGGAAGTCAACTAAGTCTGCCCCATTACTTCATTGAGGCAGGACCAATAGCAAGTTAATTTTTAACAGATAAATCTTATATGACAAGACTAAAAAGACTGTTTTAAAAGGATAAAGTTAATTGACAAGAACTATAATACATGACTCTATGAGCAAAGCTGGAGGACTTGGCAGAGTGTTTAAATAAGTAAAAATCTCAGTAAAATGATCAGCAAAGGACATGGAATATGAATTAGAAGGAACTTGAATTATATCAAAAGACTTTTATGCTTTGATGCTGTAATTTAAGGGTAACATTAAACATATAGCCCCATCACCTTCCACACTTTTCTAGTCTGTTCCTTGTTCTCATGACAATTTTGAACAGAGTACATGTTAATAGTCTGCTGAGCTGGGCTTTTATGATCATTGTAATAACATAGAACATCCACAAAAATATTTTAAAGTTCATAATGTTCTTCTGGAGATTACACATGTACGCACACCCATACACACACACACACACGTGTATGTATGGTTCTATGGCTTGAAACCATAGTTTAATTAAGCAAACTAAGCACACATTTTACTGCTGAGCTATACCCCTGACCTGGGATGCTTTTTAATTAATCATGTAATATATTTGAGAAAGTAGCAGAAGTTGGTAATATATAATCAGAGTTATCTATTTTCAATTTTAATTTTATAACCAAGTTTATTTTACTTACCATGTGTGTTGGAGTTGGATATATTTGAGTCCATAATAATTTAATTGTTAGGACCCTCTATTTCAAGAAGTGCTATGTGTCTACAGTTGGTTATCAATTTACATCTTGTAGCCTGAAGTAAGATAGATCTTAAATGCCCACGTTTTATTGATAATGTGATTTTCTGTGAATTCATCATTTTAGCAGCTTACTACCTGATATGTAATATTTCTTAGTAATATATGAAATTTATTTAGATGTACATTCCTTAATGTTACAATTTTTCACATTAAGTTCTAGTCCCATCCAATGTAAACACGACTGAATGCTAAATTCTCATAGGAAGGCTCCAGTGTGCACACCCTTCACCCCTGTCATGACTCCTGGGCTGCATAAAAGCTAAGTAGAGTATTACTCTGTCTTCTTTTAAAATTATCTAAAAATGTAGAATCTGTTGGTGCTTTACCTGCTTGTGAAAGCAGCCTCACTTCTCAGAAGCTTCTTCCTGGAGCTGGCACTGTGTAAAACCTGGAGGCCACCCTCCGTTAGCACCAGGGCCTTTCATTTCTAGTTCACTGCTTCTGCTTACTGAGACTCTGGTCAGAATCCAAGCAAATGAAGCATTTACTGCTAATTGGACCAGGTTCATAGCCAGTTAAAATTTGTTAGAAACTCAGTGCCCTTCTACTCAGAGCTAAAGATGGATTTTCCAAGGGATGTGACCACTTATTTTATAACTCCAAAATATATTTTAAAAACTTCAGGTAAACCGTTTTTGCTGTTGGAGTTATATAAGCAAATGAAAGCTAATTTGAAGTTTCTAGGACTGACACACCACTGCTAGATAAAGATACAGGGAAACCTGAGAAACCTCATTTCTACCTTCTATAAGTGTTTGGGGAGGTGCATAATAAGATGCAGATTCTTGAAGATACAGACTACAACACAGAATTTTCTAGTTTTACTGCTTGATGTAGAAAACATAAATAGCCATACAAATGTTAATTAGAATGTTAAAGATACATAGTCTCACTGATGCCATATTTTAGAGTTGAAAAGTACTCATGACTCAGAATAGTGAAATTTGCCCAAAGGCTACAACTAGTTCACATTATAAATGGAAGTTGAAACAGATCAAAATAAATATTAGCATATAAGAAATAGAAAAGAGGGCTGGTCAGTGGTGGCACATGCCTTTAATTCTAGTACTCAGGAGGCAGAAGCAGGTGGATCTCTGTGAGTTTGAGGCCAGCATGGTCTACAGAGTTCCAGGACAGCTAGGACTATACAGAGAAACTATGTTTCAAAAAAAGAAAGGAGCCGGGCGGTGGTGGCGCACGCCTTTAATCCCAGCACTCAGGAGGCAGAGGCAGGCGGATCTCTGTGAGTTCAAGACCAGCCTGGTCTACAGAGCTAATTCCAGGACAGGCTCCAAAGCCACAGAGAAACCCTGTCTCGAAAAACAAAAAAAAAAAAAAAAAAAAAAGAAAGGAAGGAATAAAGGAAAGAAAGGAGGAAGAGAAAGAAGAAGGAAGGAAAGAAAAATAGAAAAGAGAAAATGTCAGCTTTCTAGTTAAGTATAGTATGCATCTAATCTGAATTTTTCTGAGTATTTAGACTGCTCTTCATTGTTCTAAAAGTGAAGAGTAGTTCTTGTGTTGGGTTAGGTTAAAGAGATGACTCCTGTACTGTCTCATCCCAAATGCAAAAGTGCCTTTAGGTCTTGCAGCGCTATAAATAACCATCAGCTCAGGCAGAGGACGCTGTAGTTTCTGGCTGTTTGCAGAACATTCACCTCTTCCCCAAAGAGTACAACTGTGAAGTCTTTCTACTCTTCATTATAATCTTATTACACATTGTTTGTAAGCCTAAGAATGTATCATTAGGTGAATGGAACAACAAAATGTAATAGAACCTAGACTTTGTAGGCAGGTTTTCAGAATGTGCTTATTTTATTTTCCTATTGGAAGGTTATTTGTAAGCTGCAATCAAGAGATTGGTGCTGCCAAACAATCAGAATTACATGGGACATCCTTCATCTTTTTTCCACCTACCTCTCTCCAGGACTCTTCCATATATCTCATTCCCACATCTTCCTGCTACTACTGCTTTAGATCACTTTCCAGCTTTTCTAAAATATCAGCTTGCTTTTTATTTCGAGGTATTTAGGGGAGAAATAAAAGTAAACTAAAACATGACCAATACCAACTCGGAATGATATTTTAATATTACTGTGTCAGTAATGTTAAAACAAAGATTGATGTATGGGCTTTCTCTATACTTCAACCTACCTACATCAGAGTATTACATCTTACTATATTTTTCTCTTTATAGTAAAATCTCTGTCAGGATAACTAAAAGTTTCCATTGAATGTTCTCTGTACAGCTCACTAGCACCATTGTATTGTAGGTTTGAGCATCCTCATCCAAAAATCTGAAATCCAAGATGCTCCAAAATCTAAAACTTTTTGGGTGCTGACATGATGACATAATTCAGATGATTCAGTGTCCACTGACTTTGTCTCATGCACATTGGGAATAATCTGTAAAATTACCCCCTTGTTATGTGTATGAAGTATGTGTGAGATTTTCTGCTTAGATTTGGGTCCTATTATATATATGCACATAGTCCAAAACTGGACAATATATGTGAATATGCAGTAGTCATTGGAAAAACAAGAACTCTGAAATGCTTCTGGTCTCAAACATTCTTCCATATAACAGATATTCAACTTATTGTCACACTAGACTGATAGAGTTTGGTAAGGCACAGATCACCCTAAAATTCCCATAGATTGCAGTTATTTTGTAGATTAAACACTTGTCTATTGGCTGTTAGGAAGTGGGACATCTTCAGGTCTCATGGCACTCAGGCTCAGAACAATGATGCCTTCAATATCATCTAGCTCTTAACCTGAAACCTCCTGAGTCTAGCTTGTGCTTCCTTGTTCACCCAGGCAAGAATAAGGAGCCAGAGATCTCCATATCTTTCCATCAGCTGCTTTCAGAAAGACACACTTTTACCTGCATGCCATCTAAGCAAAGAAAAGAAATACTCCTTTTTTTATGGAATCCATATTCTGTAGTCTAAAATTTAATTTAATATAGTTTTTCTACATATTCCTTAAGTGCAACTTTTATTTTGTCATAAGCAATCCTCACATAGCTTTAAAATGCATAACACATATTGCAGTGACTTATCAGGTAAATCTAAATACATACAACAGCCCATTGACTTCTTCTGGAGCCCGTGATTCATAATTATGTACAAATACTGGTAACATAAATCGTTTAGATTTGCTACACTCTCAAATGTAAAACTAAACCTTTGTTTGTTATCTGTACAGGTAGATTTTGAACTCTTGGTGAACATTTAAATATGAAGAAAGTTGTTTCTAGAGGAAAAGCTTTTGTTCAAAGTTCTAGACCTGAGAAATACAAGCACCTTAAGAAGGCAAACTCTGGAGGATTGATACCATACTAAGAAGCCCTAACTAGTCAGTTTGAGACAGTAAAGAATTATTTGTTCTTTTATGAAACATTTATTAATCTACATTGTCATGGGCAGTGTATAAAGGCTAGGTGAATAGATTTGGTGTTTATATCTACAGAAAATCTGTAACCTCATGTGTTAGCAAACTGTTGTTTATCTTAGACTCATATATTCTAAAGGGATTTAAGCATTCAGAGGGTTTGAAAAGATACATTGCATTTAACACTGACACAACCTCCTTTTTCTCTTTAAGTGTTAATTCAAGATAATAGAATTATTTAGTGAAGAAAAAAATGAGTCTAAGACAAACAGCAAATTTTAACTATAATTTGGAAGTATAAGTAAGCTAAGGAAAAAACACCAGGAACATTTAAATAAATACTTAAAGCTTGAGCAAATGGAAGGTGAGATTCTTTGCCTTGAACAAGCAGGTAGTAAGATAGAGAATGCAAAACAACCTCAAGTTAGCTAAAGTTGGTTTAGGTATTTAACACTTTACAACTCTTGGTGTGGTTTAGGCTGCTGGCTATTTCAGAACAGATTGGTCCCTGCCTAGGAACAGCTCTTTCCATTGAATCAAGGAGAGTACAGACAAGAGAAGGAAGAGAAGCAGGAAGATGCTGGGTTTGACAGGATGCATTTGCTGAGGTGTGAAGCATAAAAACTCATCCTTATTCCTTAGTAGAAAGTACAGAGATGCCAAATGATTAAGAAACCATTAAAAAAAAAGCTAATATATGGAAGACCCAACTGTGTAGGTGGCATCCTAAGTGTCTCTTAAATATCTTTATACAGTCCTTTGAATTATTCTTGTTTATGAATGAGAAAACTGACCTGTAGAGAAACAGTTTGCTGAATGTCTTCTTGCTGGTAAAATAGAAGAGCTGACTTTTTCAAAAATGATAGGCAGACTCCAAAATCTTCTCTCCCGTGTAGATTTATGCCTGTAATCCAGCACTTGAGAAGCTAAGGTAGGAAGGAGAACCATGAGTTCAAGGCCTGCTGGGTTATCTAGTGAGATCTTGTCTCAAAAATCAAATCTGTCCTCTTAAACACTATATCTCATTGTACTATATACTATGATGATATATTCCAATATATACTCTTTCACCTCATAAATAACTAATCTGTGCCCTTCTTTTTTTTGCATGGTGCCACATTTCCTACTCCCCTCAAGGAGCCAATGCCTTCCTGGGCTTTTCTTCTTCCCTACTCTTAAAACCTACTCTGTGGAAAGAAGCTAATAAACTCATTCATTCATTCACACCAAGGTATAAATGACTGATATGACTTGTTACAAAGTAATACTCCTTTAGGGTTGAGTCTTTTAGGGGAGCGGGGTGGAAAATATTAAGGGGCCATAAAGCCTTAACCCAGACCTTGAGGAGATGTAGGTGTAATTTATGTATGTATCGGTATGGGAAGATGAGTAAGTTGGATGAATTACCATCTATACTATTTTGATTACACATTTGTGTATCTGACCCATGGCTTATAAGAATGTTTGAACTAGAAATTAAGAACACAAAAGTTGGACTGAGAGGCTAAAAAGAAATATTTTTACTATGTATTCAAATGTTTTAGGAAGTCTCTGTATAATTTCCCTAATTCATTATCTGGTGGAAGAGATCGTTATAATCCCAAGAAACAGACCCCCTGAAATACCTTTGATTTGCTTACAATCATGAATGAAATAAGGTGGGTTATTTGTGTATCTATATTTGATCTAGGTAGTAATGTTCCTTCATTTCGTATAGGCATAATCACAGATAGATCTGTGATTTATCTTCTCTAGGAATCTTACAATATAGTAATATCACCTTAAACTTATCCTTGATACCTACATCTTTCCATACTCTTCATCACTCACATCATGCCTTTTCATTTCCTTCTTTATAAGATTTCACATGTATTCCAATTTGATTCAGTTCAGTAAACACAGAGTGCCAGATCTTTGTTTTGTCTCAAAAACCATCTTCTAGGTGATGCTATATATAACGTGATACAAGCATGTGAGTTGTTAAGTAGAGACTTGCTCTGTTAGAGAAGGTGAAGGCAGTGGTGTTTGAACATGGTTTTCCTAGTATGAAAAGGCATCTGTTAAAATAATGGCAAGGATCAAAATAGTCCAACCTGAGGGTAAAGCAAATACAGAAGTATGGAAACATAATGTTGCCTGGTATTTCTGAAATGTATGAGACTTACATCAAGGAGTGTGGAAAGATCTACTTTGTTGGTTTTCATGTTAGGAGTGTCATATGCATAGAGAATCAATAACTTTATGTTCATCTCTGTCAGTATGTGGCACCTTGCCTTTTATAGAAGAACCTTGCTGAGCACTTGGCTATGTGCCACTCGTTGAGACTTTAGCCACTGGATGCTTACACCTGAGTGTCTGTGTAGTTTGTATCTTCAGTTTTTTATGGCAACTGGTACAGTCTTCTCTGAGAGTCATAGGAAAAAAGTGACAGCTTTTATTCAGAGCTGAATTGTCTCATCCTCAGTAGTGTTGAAGATCTGGAGCTAAGGTAATAACACAAAAATTACTGTGTTATTACTTACTGTGACTAACAAAGTTGTGCGACTCGTTGAGACTTTAGCCACTGGATGCTAGTTGGTCACAGTAATTCTACAGCAGATGCTTGGTTCAGTTTGCACTTTTCTGCTGCCTGTGTAATAATAGTATGGTGTTGGGGAGACAGCAAACAGTGGAAGAGAGTTGGAAGGGAAATCCTCCTTTTCATGTGTGAAAAGTTTACTTAAAATTACACCCATGCACTTTTTGAACTTAGTTCTCCAGGCAAGAAACATTACAGAGAAGTATTTGTTCAGTTTCTTCTGTTCATCTTGTCATTAGAAAACAGAAGGAAAGCTTTCATGGAGAATGAGTGCATTGTTCTAAAAGAAAGTTACAGAGAGCATACTGTCAAAACAAAATTATTTTTATATTAATTTACTTGTAACTTCTTTTTTAAGGATGCTGGGCAGTTTTATGCAAAATACAAGGAGACAAAATTGAAGGAAAAAGAAGATGCATTGGCTAGAATTCACATTGAAACACTTCAAAGTGAGTTTTAAATATTGTTTACTTTATTAATAATTTCATATAAAACTAATCAAAATTCAAATTTTCCTTTAAATTTAACACTCATTGAATTTTCTGCATTTTCAAATGGAGTCACTTGTACTTACTATATTACACATGAAAAATACTGCTATTGAATTACACAAACCAGTATCAGGAGAGGTGAATCAACCTGGGGTCATACAACTCTAGTTGAGACCATTCAAATCTGCAAAAACCAATTATCTTTCAGTACTAAAATTATTATTAATATCTAATGCGATGAATAACCAATATCTTAATATTTTTATTATGTTATGTTAATAACCTATATGTTAATATTGTACTATAGCAGTGGATAAACTTAGGAAAAAAATCATTTTTGTTTTGAAAACCTTTGCTTCCTTTGTAATATTGTTGTGTAATGCAAACCTCCTCAAATAAATTATGAGAATATTGAAAAGAAGTCTGGCATGGGGACTCCTACCTGTAACCCCAGTGGAAAGTTGAGACAGAAGGCATACTCCTTGAAGACCATGGACTACATATTGAGTACCAGACCAGCCAGAGCTCTACAGCAAGATCCTACCTCAAAGAAATAGAAACAGGACTGGAGAGATGGCTCAGGTTATGACCACTGGCTTATCTGACAGAGGACCCAGGTTCTATTCCCAGAACCACAAAGCAGCTCAGAGTCATCTGTAACACCCATTTCTGGGAGTCTGAATCTGACAGCCTGGTCTAGCATCCACGGGTACCATGCACACGAGTGGTGCACATCTATACACACAAGAAAAGTACCTATATGCATAAAATAAGAAAAAGAAACGTGTTTTCAAATTTTAAAAAACAAAACAGAAATATAGGAATGTTCCATGGAACACAAAAACGTTTCTTGACTTTGTCTTATGTCCATCTTTTCCACATGTCCATGGTTTGCACATGCTGGTTATTTTATTCACAGCAGTTACTACGACTCAGCAGAATTTATTAGTTTTGTTTATATCTAATTTCTCCCAGTAGATATAAACTCTACAAATGTTAGGACTTTTATTTTGTTCACTGTTGTGTTTTCAAGACATAGTTATTTTTAGGGGAAGTTTTTCTGTCACAATTGTTCTTGTGTCTGGGCAGCTTTAGAAGAGGAACGGTTTCTTTTTTTTATTTTTTTTTGACTTATTTATTTATTATGTATACAACATTCTGCCTCTATGTATGCCCGCACGCCAGAAGAGGGCGCTAGATCTCATTACAGATGGTTGTGAGCCACCATGTGGTTGCTGGGAATCGAACTCAGGACCTCTGGAAGAACAGCCTCTTAACCACTGAGCCATCTCTCCAGCCCGAGGAACGGTTTCTTTTTCACTTTGTGTCTACAGTAGTGAGCAGTGTCCTGGCACACAGTAAATGGTGAGTGGATGAGTGGATGAATGTATGTAACCCTATGAGTAGTAGTGAATGCCAGCTTAGCATCTCTATGCAGTACCCTATCTCAAGAAGCATGTAATTCAGTTCAAAAACTTTTAACTACAAAATAATACTTAAAACTTGTTGAAAGGAGGCCATTTGTTGGTTTTCGGCTGCTCAGCCCCAAAATAATCACACTGAAACTATATTATTTAAATCACTGCTTGACCCATTAGCTCTAGCTTCTTATTGGCTAACTCTTACATATTAATTTAACCCATCTCCATTCATTTGTGTATCGCCACATGGCAGTGGCTTACCAGGTAAAGTTCATTCCGTCCAGCTCCAGCAGGGCTATATGGCTTCTCTTTTACTCTGCCTCCTTTCTCCCCAGTTTAGTTTTCCCCGCCTAGCTCTGTTTCTCTATAGCTTGTCTATAGGCCCAAAGCAGTTTCTTTATTAACCAATGGTATTCACAGCATATAGAGGGGAATCCCACATCCAAAACTGTATAATTAAAGTAGATGCCTGTAAGAAGAATCGAGTGCAAAATGTTGGATGGTGCAAACTCATAAATTATTTTAAAAGCAAGGAATTAAGTGAATCTTTACTAAGCTTTTGTTTATTGGCTTTAGGAGCCTGAGTATACAAATAGATTTATGTTGTACAGTTTTGTTCATTATGTCTATAGTTTTCCCATAAGACACGTGAACCTACCTTCCCATGCGTGGACTTATTTTCACTGTGGTGTTGCTCGCTGGACCCCTCTCCTTCATCTCAGCCCTACATGCCTTCACGTAGCCATCTGTTTTATAGAATAGCCAACCTTATAGAATAATCAGAGATGTGTGTGTAAACTTGAATAAATGTAAGAATATGTAGAAGCATGATTTTGCTTTAAAATATGGAACTATATGCTTTACTGATTTTTGTTTTGCTACTTAAATTCACTGACATACCTATAAAATTATTAATGTAGCTCTGCTCCAATTTGATTTAGTATTTCTTCATGTAGATAAATACATCAGTAATTATGTAATCGTGTCTCTTACAAGGCATTTACTGTTAACTAGTATCTCTATAAACAGTAAGTAGTCTCACACATTCACACAAAAGCGCATACATATGTGTATATGTGCATACATTCAAAATTTTTATGCCCAGAAAAGGTTTATATATTTAATCTTAATAGATCTTCTTAGACTACTATCCCACAAGATTATAACAGAATAATTCACATTTCTAGAAAGAGCCTTTCCCCTGCCAGAAGTATATGCTACTAGATTTTTTTTCATTTGTACCCTCATGATAGGTTTTTAAATCATACATGGTATTACTTGAATTTTCATTTCTTTAATTTGAGAGTACAGGCTTTCCCCCATTTTTTAAAAATAAATGTATTTATTTATTTTAAAGATTTATTTACTTATTATGTATACAGTATTCTCAGTACTCTGTCTGCGTATATGCCTGCAGGCCAGAAGAGGGCACCAGATCTCATTACAGATGGTTGTGAGCCACCATGTGGTTGCTGGGAATTGAACTCAGGGCCTCTGGAAGAGTAGCAGTGCTCTTAACCACTGAGCCATCTCTCCAGCCCCTAAAAATAAATTTATTAATTTTACATCCTGGCCATGGTTTTCCCTGTTTCCTCCCCTCCCATATCCCCATCTCCTTTCTGTTTCCATCCCCCAGTCTACTCTTGTTTCTGTTTAGGAAAGGGCAGATCTCCCATAAGTACAAACAAAATATGGCATATCAAGTTGCAGGAAGACTAAGGATCTCCCCATGTATCAAGGCTGGGCTGGGCGACCTGTGTGAGAAGTAGGGTCTCAAACACCTGTAAAAGAGTCAGAGATAGCCAGTTGGTGCACACCTTTAGTCCCAAAACTCAGGAGGTCAAGGTAGGAGGATCTCTGTGAGTTCAAGGCCAGCCTGGTCTACAGAGTGAGTTTCAAGACAGGCACCAAAGCTACAGAGAAACACTGTCTCGAGAAAAGCAAAACAAAACAAAACAGAGTCGTAGACAGCCCCTGTTCCCACTGTTAGGAGTCCCCACGAGAGGACCAACCTACACAACTGTAACATAATATGCAGAGGTCCTAGGTCAGTCCCATATGAGCTTCCTGTTGTTGATTCGGTCTCTGTAAGCTGTGGCCATCCCAGGTGAGTTTTCCTGTGGTGTCCTCCACCCCTGTGGCTCCTACAATCCTTTCTCCTCTGCCTCTGCAGGATTCCCCAAACTCCGCCTAATGTTTGGCTGGGGGCCTGCATCTGTTTCCACCAGCTGCTGGATAGTTCACCTTTCAGATGACAGTTGGGCTGGGCACAATATGGACACAGGAGACGGCCAGTTCAGGCTGTGTGTCTGCTATTGCCGGGAGTCTATGTCTTCCTTTCTACGAGAGTCTGCCCCTCTCCCCAGGAGTCTCAGTATCTTCCCCCTCTGCCTGCTCCCTCATGTTCCCATCCCCACCTCCCTCAGTCTACTCATGAAATCTCTGCTGTCTCCCTTTCCCAGGGAGATCTGGTGTCCCTGAGCATTGGTTTCTTGTTTTGTGGCCTTGTGGATTTATTCATTTGGATTGCCTAGTCATGACCTTTACTAACTTTTTCTCTCGGATTGTCCATCCTCTTATCTATAAAATTAATCACTTTCTATAATTTCTTTATTAATTTTCTGTTTGCCCTCTTCAAACAGAGTTGCAGATACTATTTCCAAATTTGTTGTCTCTTGGTGTTAATGCTATCCTTGTCTTTATTATGGTATTTGGGTTTGCGATATAAGTTAAGATTTCCTCTTACCTCATATAGCACACACGATTCTTAAGTTAATTTTTGTAAGATTTTTGGAATTCCATTTTTAAAAATCTATTTTCTTTTCCAGATGGAATTTATTTTTATGTATCATTATAAGATTGTGCTGGTTTTCTTTCATATGAGTATTTAGTTTTGTTGGTATCCACTGTTAAGCCGTTTTCCCTCTGAACTGAAAGATTTATGGATTATCTATTTTTTTTCTAGAGATTTGATGAGTGTTTTCATAGTGGCATTGTGACACTCACATGCGCACAAACATATCAGATGGTAAAAATGTGGTTGTGAGGCCAGGGGAGTTTGCAGATGAAAGAGAAGCAGCTTCTCAGTGTGGTCACTAATGGGAATGAAGAATACCACCTATCGTCTGAAGACAGGGGAGGCAGTTTCATCATTATAGGAGCATCATAGGGTGTGCTGACACAAACTGAGATCACTACAGTGTTGCTGTTGCTTGTTTATCTCTGCAACCACAATAGTATTTGCCTTGTTGGAAATACCTTTTTTTTTTTTTCTGAGACAGGGTTTCTCTGTAGCTTTGGCACCTGTCCTGGAACTACCTCTGTAGACCAGGCTGGCCTCGAACTCTTAGAGATCTACCTGCCTCTGCCTCCCGAGTGCTGAGATTAAAGGCATGCGCCTCCACTTTCCAGCTTTTTTATTCTTTTTAAGACGGTTTCTTTGTAGCTCTGGTTGAACTCACAGTATAAACTAGACTGGCCTTGAACGTATAGAGAGCTGCCTGCCTCTGCCTCCTAAATATGGTTTTAAAGGTATGTAGCACCATGAATTAATAGCCTTGGAAATATTTTTATGCAACATTTGGCTGATGTTCCCAGATCAGATTTTCTTCCTAAAATATTGAAAATATAAATGCGTATCATTAATGTTATATATAACTAATGTCAAATAAGGCTATGATTAAGAAATTGAGGGTAGTAGAAATGGCTCAATGGTTAAGAGTGCTGTGGTGCTGCGCACCTTTAATCCCAGCACTCGAGAGGTAGAGGCAGGTGGATCTCTGAGCTTGAGGCCAGCCTGGTCTACATTGTGAGTTCTAGGACAGCCCCAGCTACACAGAGAAACCCTGACTCAAAAAAATAAAACAAAATAACAACAAAAACAACGAAAGAATGTTTCCTGCTCTTCCAGAGGACCCAAGCTTCAATTATCAGCATCCAAGTTGGACGAGTCACCAACTGGCTGACCAGCTGCCTGTTACTCTAGATCCAGGGCATATGACACCCTCTTCTGGCCTCTGTGAGCACCTGCATATATGTGGCACACACATACATATACACATAAATATAAATTAATCATTAAAAAATTAAGACACTAAATTAAAGCTCTTTCCATTGTCCCAAACAGAATGTTTTAATGAAAGGTACTTTGAAGACTAAAAATATATGCAAAGAGATAGTGTGATCATGTTGCAATCACATTGACAGCATCTGAGTTTGCTATTAAATAATTTAATGATCAATGCTCAATAGAGCTTGTAGCTATTTACAACAAGCAATTCTGTCTTGATAAAATAACGTGTTCTTCAAAGATCTATTCTATGAATACAGTGTTAGAATATTTTTAATTTCTTTTTATTCTGAACACATCTCAGTAACTGGTTCTTTTAAATATTCTTTTTAGAACAGAAGAAAGTTAAAGTTAAAAAACTGAAACCAGAATTTCCTATATATATGCCTTTAGAAAATGCATATATTCAGTCTTATGATCATGGAACTTCTATTGAAGAAATAGAGGAGCAAATGGATGATTGGCTGGAAAACAGGAGCAGAACACAGAAAAAGCAGGTAATTAAATTTTTTAAAGTTTTGGGATTAAAGGCATGTGCCATCACTGCCTGGCTAAAAAAAAAAGAGAAAAAAAGAAAAAATTTAAAGTTGATTTGAAGAGCTGATAGACATCAAATCCAGAAACCAGGAAGCACAACCATGAGCTGTAGCCCCACCCTGCAAGATGTTTGATAGTTGGTTTGTATGTTTGCTGCTATTGTAAAAGTTGGTCCACCTGTGTAGCCAAGGCTAGCCCAAAATCTATTATCCTTTTACCTCTACCTCCCACATTCTGAGATTACAGACTAACACCATTTCTCTGTGTGTAAATAAATGTTTACACTTGTTTTAACTGAATAAGAAACCTAAAGTACATTCACTGTCATTACACAGTTCAGAGAACTATTATAGAGTGAACTTGTTAACCATTGCAAAGATAAAGGGTTAGAATAATGGCCAGCAAGAGAACTCAGAGGATAAAGGCACTTGCTACCAAGCATGATGGTCCAGGTTCAATCTTTGGAACCCACATGGTGGAAGGAAAAAACCAATTCCCACCAATTGTCTTTTGTCCTATGAGGGGATTTTATCTTTGTAGGGTAAGTTCGGAACCTGTCCTTCACTTTTTTATTCTACAGAGTCATTTTGGGAGCACTAGCATTAGTTTGTCTTCAAAGGTCTAGAAAACTCAGCAGTGAATAGGAGATCTCACTATTGCTCAGTGTCATTGATGCTACTTATCTGTTTAGGTGGGACACATCTTCTTGCTTTAAATGTTAGAAGGTCATATGTGTCTGGAAATTGTCTTAGTTATTCTGAACCTCCTATTTTATTGGAATAACTGTGTAGAATATTTCTTAATGATCCTCTGGATTTAAGGGATATCTGTTATAATTGCTGTTTCTCCCTAACTTTACAGATTTGGGTCTTCTCTTTTTCCTTTGGTTAGTTTGCCCAAGTTTGCTAGTTTCATTTTTTCCATAAGCCAACTTTGTTTCATTGATCCTTTCTATTATTTTAGCGTCTGTTTCATTGACTTCAGCCCTGATTTTTTTTTAATTTCCTCTACTGATTTTAGTTTATTCTACTTGAGACACATCACTAGGTTATTTGTTTGAGAATATTCTGTTTTTATACATTTGCTACTTCTCACACATTCTTATATATTGTTTCATTTTAATTTAATTATAGGAATCCCCTCCATTTTTCAATGGCCTAGTTTTGTTCAAAGTATATTATTGGTCAGGCTCTATGTGTTTTGCATGATCTCTGTATGTAGATCCTTTTGCTATTGATTTTTTTAACCTAGTTCCATTATAATCTGATAAGATGCAACAAATTCAGTTTTTAAAAATTGTTAAGATTTCATTTTATTTTATGTGCATTGGTGTTTTGTCATGGGTGTCAGGTCCACTCTAACTGGAGGTACAAACAGTTATGAGCGGCCATGTGGGTGGTAGGACTTGAACTCGGGTCCTCTGGAAGAGCAGTCTGTGCTCTTAACCACTTCTCCAGCCCTTTGTTCTGTTTTTGTCTGAATGGTCACTGATGAGAGTAAAGACTTCCACTGTTGTTGATTTGGTCTGTTTCTCACTTTATGTCCAGCAGAGTTTTATAAAATTGGGTGTTGCATGTTTAATGTATGTATGTCTATAATCATTATATCCTCTGATGAGTATTACCTTTATGCATATGTGGTACCTTCTTTTTTCTCTTTTAATTTTGGCTTAAAGTCTGTCCTAGTAGATATGAGTGTAACCGCACCTTCTGGCTTAAGGGTTCTACTTGCTGAAAATATTATTTATCATCGTTTCACTTCCAACTTTTACTGGTGCGGCAAGCTTCCTGAATGCAGCACATTGTTGAATCTTTGTTTAAATGTAGTCACCCTGCATCTTTTACTTGGAGAATTAAAGCTGTTTACATAATTATTGTTGAAATGAATGGTTTATGACTTACTGTGCTGACAGCATTTGGTTCCCCCCTTATTTCTCATTTATTTGCTTCTTTCACACATTTTATGATTGTATGTATTCTTCCTTGTCTCGTTGGTCTTCTGATGCGTCTCTGAGATCTGCTATGTTCTGTTCATTCCTACTTTTGTATTAACTGTCTGAAAGTTATAGTTAATATAACCTTCAAGGCTTTGACTTTAAGCCTGGCCTGATGCTTTTTCTTCTGTTTCATCTAGTCTGTTGATGAGGGAGGCTCTGAAGTGTGTGTGTGTGTGTGTGTGTGTGTGTGTGTGTGTGTGTGTGTGTGTGTGCGTGTGCGTGTGTGTGTATTAGTTAATCTCGTCTGTTGAGTTATTTGCTTCCAAGATTTGTTTTATCTTATTCAAAATCTCTGTCTCTTTATTGAGTGTCTCACTCATCTCCTGCATTTTTAAATTCATTCAGCTATTTATTTGTATATTTTTGGCATTCATTCATATTCATAAAAGCCACTCTTTTGAAGGGCTGAGAGAGTCTGAAAGATCAAGATTCCTCATAAGTATGGGATCCACAACACTGGTGCTGTTTCTCCCTGCAGTTGTTGTAGTGGTGAATAGACAAGAACAGGATATCAATCATCAGTTTTGCTTGGTTGGATCCAATTAGTCAGCTGGTGGCTTTTCCTCCCCTGTTCTCTAAGTGTAGTATCCCAAGGTTTGAGTGCAGCTGGGCCTGGCTAGAACAAGGCGCAGTTTCTCAGCTGGATGGATGTGTCAGCTAGTGACAGAACACCCACTCAGCATACTTGAGAGTCCAGGTTTGGTCACCTTACAGAAGAACAAACTAAGGAACAACAAAACAAGTCAGAAATAAAGAAAAACTGAGAAACAAGTAAGTGAAAAACATAAGCAAATTAAATAAACATAGTAAAAACCAGCATCATATAAAAGAAAAGGGTGCAAAATTAATATAGAATAACCTAGATGTTATAATGAATGTATGACTAACTTTTTATAAAGGAAGAAATGAAAGTATAGTCAGTGGTAGATGGCTTGTCTAGGTAATACAAGGCCCTGAATCCTATTCCTGGCACTTTAATCAGTCAATAGATAAAATTTCAAAAGGACAATGAAAGGAGGTAAAGGGAAAGAGGAAAAAGAAAAAATGAAGTAAAAAGGGAAAGAAAGTGGAGGAAGATTATAAAGAAAAAACATTTTTTTCAGTTGAATTTTTAAAAAAAAAAATTACAGCTGAGCTGGGCATAGTGGCACACAGCTCTAATCCCTACACTTAGGCAGAGGCAGGAGAATATCAGTGAGTTCCAGCACAGCCAGAGCTACATAGTGAGACCCTGTCTTGAAAAAAAGAAAATCTAAAAATTAGAAGTGGGACTAGATTAGTGGTAGAGAGAGCACTTGTCTGCATGTATAGGACAAGTAATAATAACACTTAAAATCAATAAAATAAAGAAAATGAGAGATAAAGCATCATAGTATTGAAAGGTATAATGAGGATGAGAAGTTCCTGTGTATGGGAGGTGGAGCTACAGGATGTTACACTAAGGAGAGGCCAATACATGTCTTTTCTCACCGATGGCCGAACAAAGAAATAATTCTAGCTTAGTGAACCAATGATTGTGTTGGAACTATGTACAGGAGTTGACTCAAAGAGAAAAATACTATCAAAAAGCTTACCCCTTATGTGATGACTGACAAAAGCTGTATCCTTATAGCACCCTACTCACTTATATGCTGTTGTATCTGAGTTTCACTACCTTCTGAATTACAGCTTTTAGTGCTTTTACATTCAGATTCCTGAGTAGAACTTTAGTGGTCTTATGAGTCTTTCCTGAGTCTTATGACTCTTCTCTTCCCAGAAGAGAATGTGTCAGTCCAGGCAGGATGCCTATACTACAGGCTAGAATATTGACTTTACCTGCCTCTGTTTTAGTTTTGTTGTTTGTTGTTGTTGCGTTTTGTTTGAATAGTTGGTTAGAAAAAGACCTTGAAATTCTTTCTGGTTCTCCTTCCTCTACTTGTGTGCTTCTGTGCCTGGTTTTATGCAATATTAGCAATAGAACTTGGGGTTTTGTACATACTAGATAAACACAGAACTACATTCCCAACCCCTAATAGACATTTTTTTTCTGAATAGTTTAAGGGAGTGTTGACTGTAGTGATATTTGTGCATGTGTGTGTTTTAACAACTAAAGCTTGCCTGAAGATCAGAGTGCACAGCTAAGCCACTAGAGGCCAGGCAGTGGTAACACACACCTTTAATCCCAGGATTTGGAAGACAGAGGCAGAGAGATCTCTGTTAGTTCAAGGCCACACTGGACTACACAAATTTGAGTCTGTCTAAAAGAGAAATAGAGCTCACACAAAGGTGATCCCAGTACTTGGGCTCCCATGCCTTTAATCCCAGCACTAGGGAAGTGGAGACAGGAATGATATTGCTGGGTGGAGAGGGGAATATAAGGCGGGAGGAGACAGGAACTCAGTGTAGTCTGAGGTTTCATAGAGTTTGAGGCAGTCTGAGATGCAGTCTGAGGAGACAGTCTGAGGACAGGATCTTCCCTTTGGTCTGAACATTAGTAGAAGTAAAAAGTCTCTCTAGTGGCTGGCCACTCTGCTTCTCTAATCCTTCAGCTTTCACTCCTAATATCTGACTCTGGGTTTTATTTATTAAGACCAATTAGAATTCATGTGACAGTTGACTGTGGTTAGGCTGTGTTATCCCTGGTACCTATAGGGATGTGATTGTCAGGGCTATGACAAGTCCTTCTTAACAATGGAGTTTTCACAGACTGTGGAAAGCCTTGGGCAGCACACCCTTAAGTTTTCAGTCCACATGGCCTGTCAGCACTACAGCAGTACCTTCTTACTGACTAAGTGGTCCCATTGCACAAAGGTCACCCTAGAAATGCTCTACTCACTTAGTGTATTAGAGGTTGCTAGAGAAACAAAACTGATGGGATGGATCTATACATATACATAAAGGGAATTTATTAGAGTGGTGTACAGGCTGTGATCCAGCTAGCCCAACAGTGGGTATCTACCAATGGAAAGTCTGAGAATCCAGTAGTTGTTCAGTCCATGAGGCTGGATTTCTCCTCTGATATTCAGTGTATGCTGGAATCCTGAAGTAGGCTCTTGTGTCAGTGAAAGAATAAACTTGACAGTGAGAGCAAGGGCAAGCAGGCAAAGACCAAGGGCTTCCTTCTTCCATGTCCTTTATATAGGCTGCCAACAGAAGGTGTGACTCAGATTTAAGGTGGGTCTTCCCACTGGCAATGATTTAATTAAGGAAAATCTCTCACAGGTGTACCCAGCCATTTCGGTTTTAGTTCATTCTAGATGTGGTCAAGTTGACAACCAAGAATATCTATCACATTTGGAAAACATTAACTGTCTGGGGCAAGGGGCAATCAATTAAGGGGTGATAGCCAAAGATTTCCTAAGCTTCAGCCTCTCCAGTTATCAACCTTGCTCCTGTCAAAACCAACCACCATAGACTGGTACTGCTCCTTCTGTAGTGGGTTTTCATTGACCATTGTACCTTCCACTTTCTTTACTATTACAGCCCTTGCTCCTCATTGCATTAATTCTGGGTCTGTGTCAGACAGCCCCCCCAAGCCATGACTAGCCCATGTCACTCTATTTTACCAGCAAATTCCAGGATATCCATTAGAACCCTGAATTATGGTTGTTCTGTGTTGTCTCATCTCCAAGGAAAATGAGTCTCTAACAATAGAGCCGCCTACCTTTCTTTAATGATTTATTTATTTATTTTTATTTTCTATGCATTGGTGTTTTGCTTACATGTATGTCTGTGTGAGCGCATAGGGTATGCCAGAACTAGAATAACAACAGCTGTGACGTGCCATGTGGTTCCTGGAAATTGAACCTGGGTCCTCTGGAAGAAGAACCACTGTCCATCTCTTAATAGGTTCCTTCTTATGATGGATTCCTGGTTGTAGCACTCTTGAGAGTTTGCTGTGTGGTCTAATTAATTTTTCTCTTAAGCTAGTTTGTGCAGGAGGAGTTACTTTTAGGCCATTCCTGGATCAGGTTTTAAAGCATTAAGAACCATGAGCTTCTTCAAAGACTGCTGTTGGATGTGTCTGTAATTTTTTACTTGCCCTATCCCTTCAGGATAGTGTTCTCCATCTCAAGTTTCTTAAAAAAAAAAAAAAAAAAAAAATCTGCTAGAACTTTGTTTAAGACTATGTTGGGGAAGAATCATTTTCTAAACAATATTTGGTATTCTGATTCACAAACATGGTATTGTTCTATTTTATTTAAGTCTTCTTTCAGGGCTATCTTTCATTAAGTTTATACTCTAATATGAATGGTCATAGTGTTGTAAGTGATTTTAAAATTCAATTTCTTGCCGTCATTTGTGAATATCTAGAAATATAACTAATTTTATATACTGATCTTTTATCCTTCATACTTGCTAGTCCTAGTAACTTGTCTGTGTGTGTTCAGAATTTTCTATGTAGATTATTTACATATAGCACTGTTATTTTTACTATTACTTTCCAGTTTTCCAGGAAACCCTGTATGGTTTTTTGTTGCCTTTAATCAAATGTTTATTTGAAAGTGACTAAAGAAAACTGCCTTTCTTTTTTTTTCCCTTAGTCTATACCTCAGGTTGGTTGACTTTGAATTCATTGTGGTCCTCCTGCTTCAGCCTCCTGAGTGCTTAGATTATGTGTTGGTTTGAAAGAAAATGGCTCCCAATGGAAGAGGCACTATTAGGAGGTATGTCTTTGTTGGAGGATGTGTGTCAGTGTGGAGGCAGTGTGGAGGACTCATATGTAAACAGAGATTTCTCTGTCCAAATACATCCTGCAGATACTTCTAAGTAATCACTCAGAGGCTTAATATTAATTATAAATGTTTGGTCAGTAACTCAGGCTTATCACTAACTAGCGCTTACATTTAAATTAACCCATTTCTATTAATCCACATTTTGCCACATGACTTCATGACTTTAGCTGTTCATAGTACATTTTGCTTTCCCAGCAGCTGGCTCACATCTCTCTCCCTGACTCTACCCTTCTCTTATCTGTATCTCCATTTGGCTTTCCCACATAGCTGTATTCTTCCTGGCTATAGGCCAATTCAATTTTTGTTATCAGCCAATGAGAACAATACATATTCACAACATACAGATGGATTATCCCACAGCATTTCCCCCTTTCTGTCTAATCAAAAAAGAAGGTTTTTAACTTTAACATAGTAAAATTACATACAACAACAGTTATTAAAAATTATAGTTACAATATCTAGCCTATTTGTATTTGCCAAAATTTGAGAAAATACTCTATCATCTATTTTATCTTGGTGAGTCTATAAAGTTTTATATCTAATTTACCTTTTTATCATAACTAAGAAAGACTGTAAATATAACTATCTAGTCTTCAACTCCATCAAAGACCCAAGAAAGAAATAATATTACCTGAGTAAGGAGGAAGTGCAGGCAAGAGACTTCTAAAAATGTAAGAAATGACAGAAATAGCTGGCTGCCTGGAAGTCACCCAAGGTTCCTCTGCAGTGTTGGGTCATCCATCTTTGGCCTACAGACCTAGCATATCTGACAGACTATCCTGTGATGGAGGGAATTCTGAAAGACTGTCCTACCTTGTATTGGCAAAGCTCAGCAGTCACTTTTCTTGTGTCCTGCTAGTCTAGTTTGGACATTAACTGTCAGCAGTTGAGGCAAGGACAGTTTCTTTGCCCGCATGGCTAGCTTTTACCATAAAGAAAATAAACTCCATACAGAGTTTCTTTGTCCATCATATTTTCTGGAGTACATTGTTGTTTCCAGGAGCAGACATGTCTCACTGTCATGAAAAATTTAACTTATTAAAACTTTTTAAAGCTACAGTACTGAAAATAGCCTGGTACTGGCATAAGAACAGACAGGAGGACCAATGGAACTGAATAGAAGACCCGGATATCAATCCACACATCTTCGAACACCTTATCTTTGATAGAGAAGCAAAAACTATCAAATGGAAAAAAGAGAGCATATTTAACAAGTGGTGCTGGCATAACTGGATATCAACATGTAGAAAAATGAAATTAGACCCATATCTATCACCACGCAGAAAATTCAAGTCCAAATGGATCAAAGACCTCAACATAAAGCCAGCCACACTGAACCTTATAGAAGAAAAAGTGGAAAGTACACTTGAACACATTGGCACAGGGAACCACTTCCTAAATAGAACCCCAGCAGCACAGACACTGAGAGAAACAATTAATAAATGGGACCTCCTGAAACTGAAAAGCTTCTGTAAAGCAAAGGACACAGTCAACAAGACAAATCGACAGCCTACAGAATGGGAAAAGACCTTCACTTA
Organism: Ondatra zibethicus; assembly: GCA_004026605.1. NCBI lineage: Eukaryota > Metazoa > Chordata > Mammalia > Rodentia > Cricetidae > Ondatra > Ondatra zibethicus. The sequence continues at coordinate 55,893 of PVIU01008430.1, forward strand.
ACCCCACATCAGACAGAGGTCTGATCTCCAAAATATACAAAGAACTCAAGAAATTGAACACCAAAAGATCACATAATCCAATTTTAAAAAATGGAATACAGACCTAAACAGAGAACTCTCAACAGAGGAATCTAAAATGGCTGAAAGACACTTAAGGAAATGTTCAACATCCTTCGTCATCAGAGAAATGCAAATCAAAACAACTCTGAGACCCCATCTTATACCTGTAAGAATGGAAGATCAAAAACACTGGTGACAACTTACGCTGGAGAGGTTGTGGGGAAAAGGGAACACTTCTTCATTGCTGGTGGGAATGTAAGCTGGTACAACCCCTTTGGATGTCAGTGTGGCGATTTCTCAGAAAATTAGGACACAACCTTCCTCAAGACCCAGTAATACCACTTTTGGGTATATATCCAAAGGATGCTTAATCGTGCCACAAGGACATGTGGTCAACTATGTTCATAGCAGCTTTGTTTATCATAGCCAGAACCTGGAGACAACCTAAATGCCCCTCAATCGAAGAATGGATAAGAAAAATGTGGTACATTTATACAATGGAGTACTATACAGCAGAAAAAAATGACAGCTTGAATTTTGCAGGAAAATGGATGGAACTAGAAAACATTATTTTGAGTGAAGTAATCCAGACAGAAAGACAATTATCACATGTACTTACATATAGGTGGTTTTTAAAAATAAAGCAAAGAAAGTCAGCCTACAAACTACAACCCCAGAGAACTTAGACAACAATGCAGACACTAAGAGAGACTTGCATAGATCAAATCTACATGGGAAGTAGAAAGTATAGAAAGACAAGCTTTCCTGAGTAAATTGGGAGCATGGGGACCCACTGGGGATACAGGCATGCATTGTCATGCCCAGATTTTATGTCAGTGCTGGGGAATCTGAACTTAGGTCCTCATACTGAGCCATGTCCCCAGCCCCCAGTTCATTCTTTTAAAATAAGTTATTTGTCTTTATGTTATGTGTGTGGGTGTTTTACCTACATGTGTGTTAGGGTAGTCTTCACAACACTAATTATGGTATCAATGTGAAGCTTTTATCAGATACTCTTAATCAAAGTGAGGAAAATCTCTTTTATTTCTAATTTGCTTGTGGTTTTAATCATGAATGTTAGATTTTGTCAGTTTCTTTCTCTGCATTTAATAGAATTATGTAGTTTTCTTTTATCTATTAGTATAGAAAATGCTATTGATTAATATTTCAATGTTAAACCAGTCTTAAATTCTAAAGAAAATTTTCACTTGGTATTATCATTTTATATACATGGAATGTTTTGTAAATTTTTGTTTTAGTTTGTGTCTGTGTTAATATTCTTCTATAATTTTATTTTAGTATTTTTAAGATTTATTTTTATTTATGTGTCTGTGTCTCTATCCTACCTATATGTGTGTACATACCCAAAGAGACCAGAAGAGGGTGTCAGAACCCCCTGAGCTGGAGTTAGGCCCTTATAAGGTGCCTGACATGAGTATTGAAAACCTAACTCAGATCCTCTGGAAGAGCAGGTTGTGTTCATATCTGTACACCACATGCATGCCTGATGCCTACAAGGCCTAAACAGGGCCAGTCTCTTGGAAATGGAATTTGGACAGTTGTGAGCTACCATTTGCAATGCTGTTGAGTTGAACTTGGTTGTCTGGAAGAGCAGCCAGTATTCCTAACTGTTGAGTCATCTCTCTATCCCCAATTTTTTTATTAAAAATTATTTATTCTTTGATAATTTCATGCATATATACAAGTGTCTTGGATCAGTTATCCCTCCTAACACTGTTATTTCTTTCTTAACCTGTTGAATCAAGGGCATCAGAAGCCCAAAGTGGCCAACGAGAAGCCTAAGCTTCCAGTTCAAAGTGATGTTTGTTGTGTCTCCTTGCAGGAACATTCTCCTCTGTGAAACCAAAACTTCTAGGCCAGCAGGTTCAAGATAAAGGAAACAGGAAGCAAAAAATTTTCCTATTGAGTCACTAAGGGTGATAGTGAGTTGAACTATTCCATTTTCCACCCCTTGATTCCTGTACTCGTGAATCATGGCTATGTGAGAAACCCTACCATATCCTGGAAGCTGATTGAAAGCTTATATTGCCTTCTAGAGAACTGCCCCTGTCCTCTAGACTACTGTCATCTACTTGGCAGTGTAACTGTGTCTTCAAAAGGCCATTCTATCTTTTTATCAGGCTAGTTGCTTCAGGATATTGAGGAACATGGTAAGACCAATGGGTCCACTGTCCCACTTCTGTGACTATAAGGTGAAGTTCATTGGTCAGAATCAATACTGTGTGGAATACCATGACAGTGGATATAGCATTCTGTAAGTCTACAGATGGTAGTTTGGCAGAAGCATTATGTGCAGGAAGGCAAAGCCATAATCAGAATAAGTATGTACTCCAGTAAGGGGTAAAGAATTGTGCTTTCTATGAAGTAAGTGGTCCAGTGTAGTCAACCTTGCTGACTAATTACCCTGAGTAATGATGATGTATCTGCAACTCAAAGTTGGTCTCTGCTGTTGGCAGATCTGGCATTCAACAGCAGCTATAGCCAAGTCAGCCTTGATGAGTGGAGGTCTATGTTATTGAGCCCATGTATAACCTTTATCTCTGCCCCCATGGCTGCTTTGTTCATGTGTCCATGGGGCAATGGCAGGGATGGCTGGGGAAAGAGGCTAGCTGTCCACAGAATGGGTCATCTTATCTGTGATTACTGATTTCCTCCTCTGCTGAAGCCACCTTTGGATGAGCATTTACATGGGACACAAGTATCTTTACATCCTTTGCCCGTTTACAGAGATCTGTCCACACACTTCTTCCCCAGATGTCTTTCTCACCAATTTTCCAATCATGTTCTTCTCTGACCAAGTAGCCAATCCATTGACTATAGCCCATGAATAAGCGAACAATCATATATCTGACCATTTCTCCTTCCAAACATAATGTATGACCATGTGTGCTGCCCAAAATTCTGCCCATTATGAAGATTTCTTTTCTTCGTTGTCTTTCAAGGTTTTCCCAAAAATAGATTGTAAAGCTGCATCTAATCCATACAAATTACTTCACCTTTGGGTGGTGCTGGCACACGCCTTTAATCCCAGCACTTGAAAGGCAGAGGCAGGTGGATCTTTGAGTTGGAGGCCAACCTGGTCTACAGAGTAAGTTTCAGGACAGCCAGGATTACACAGAGAAACCCTGTCTCAAAAAAAAAAAAGACAAAAAAAAATCTAAAAATAAGTAAATAAATTACTCTACCTTTTTAAGATCTTAAAAGGCTCAACTTAGGTAATTTCTCTAGAATTTACCATGATTCTTCATTAATGACAGCACCTACAACATTTTTATAGCAATAAGAAAAAGATGACAAATCTCCAAACGATAGCAGTGTTAGATAAATTCAATAAATTTTAAAATGTTATTTTTGATTATTTTATAATTGCCTGGTATCTTAAAAGTTATTAATTATCTTTTAATTCAGTTTCTAAAATGATTTAGCTAGTTTTTAATCCAATAAGATAATCAATTTGTGAATAATTATTCAGATTGCTGATTAATGAGAATAAGGTTTTACTGTCCCTGGAAAGCCACAACAATATTTTCTGTCATAACTATTATACCAAACTCCTTTAAAATTAAGCATTGTCTTTTCTCCCTCTGGTGACCTAGTAGTAATGTTCTGAGTATTTTATGTTGGAGAGCTGGATTTCATTCCTGTTCTCGTTATCTCTTTCCCTGGGGCTGCAATGCATAAAATAAGAAATAAAATCACTATTCTGCATCCTTATTGCCATCGGCTGCACCCTTGTCAAATTTCATAAGCTAATCTAGATGGGCCTGGTTAGTATTGAGTTGGAAGACCTCAAAAAAAGCAGAGTCCATGAATCACAACATCTTCTATGCAGCTGGCATTTCATCTTCTAAGAAACTGTCTTATAATTATTACTGTACTTTTCTCTGTTCTACTTGATTGATTTGCTTGCTCTAGGAATAGGGGGGGGAAAGGTCTTTAGAAGTAATTGGGTTTTTTAGTCATTTGAATGAATTCACTTATTTTAATTCGTTTTCCAAATTTAAATAAGCCTCTTTGGTTGAGAAGATACTTGATTGTATTCTTGAGAAGAAAGTATCCCAACTCACAATTTTTTTTATTGCATAGAAGTACTTGTTGAAACTCCTAATTTACCTCCTCTGTGTCTATTTTTTCTGTTTGATAGTTTCTACCTTACTTTATAAATGTAAGATGTGAAATTATTTTCAGAACACAAATAATGTAACTGTTAAGATCCAAAATTATAATCAGCTTGTCTTTCCTTTTAAATTACATTAGTACATACTCTGTGATTGTATGGCTTAATTTAAGACAGTTTCAAATCTCAACAATTTTAAGTTCATCCATGTGGGTATGTCCTTCCCAAAGGATGCTCCTCTGAGAATGTATACACACACACACACACACACACACACACACACACGTTCTCTAACATACTGAAACCCTTCCCTTTCTCTTTCCTTCTTCCTTCTTCCCTTCCCACTGTTTCCAGCTGACATTTTCTGTATTACCTCCAAAAGCAAAACTTCTTCATTGATTCCAAAACACAAGATGCTAATGTCCTAACCTTCTTACTTCCCACAGTGTGACACCTTGAAAACTAATTCTAGGGAACACGACTGTCTTCCTCAGTTTTCATCTCAACCGAATGCACAGGTATAGGCTTTGGTTCCAGGTACCAGGAATAAGAGGTCCATCCTGAGAAGTACTCAGCAGTGACTGGTGGTGGCTCTGCTCTTACTTACTTCTCAGGATGGCTGTAAGCCAGTATTAGACTCTAAGAATCGTATTAGTCAGTTGAAGATGGATGGCATAGTCTTCTTTATGAAATAAGAGTGGTCATTTGTTGTATTATGGAGTATTCCAATATGGATGTAATTTTTAAACTAGTATCTCATTACTGTGTCATATACTACTCTATTGTTAGCATTATTATTTTTCTATATGTCATCATTGACTTGTTTTCAGGAAGCAGCTTTTCAAATATCTCATACATTTTAAACAAACTCTCTGTATCAACATTTTAGAATGCCGTAAGAGTTGTGTACTGGTAGATTGTTTTCAAATGTTTCTTTGGAGGGAAGGAACCTTGATTTGTAGCACTGTTCAGCTTCAGTGGCTTGCTTTCTCCCACTGTCAGCGTAAAGCATGTTGGGAAGAGCTGCATGGTCACCGCTCACTTTCCCTCCTACAGATACAGTATGTAAACATCCTCAAAGGCATACACAATAGACAGCTGTAGAAAAAGAGGAATGCACCCTAATCTGCAACTGGAGAAACTCCAAAGTCTGCCATGTTTTGAGCATCCTGCTCAGAGTCTCAGGTGAAGGGTTGCTCAACCCTGGGAGACTTTTTTGTGAGAATATACCGAAGTGCAACCCTCTAAAATGAGCATTTTGGTCTCAAACATTTTGCAAGTGAGATATTTGAAACTCACTTCTTCTTTTAGTATAAGTTAATTTTAAGTTTATGCAATTTAATGTTTAATTTTGGATATACTTAACAGAATCAAAAAGTTTCTGAAAATAGTTGATGTATTTAGGCTCCAGCACACCACCGCTCTTTGAGGGGAAAAAAAACATTTTAGCTCAGTTAAAACAAATGTGTGTAACTTTCAGGGAAATAAGTTTAATTCAGTCATTCCCAAGTCTCTGTAGCCATCTGCAAAACTACATTAAGTGGTTGTGTCGATTATTTTCCTATTGTTATTTAGAAGGCATAGATACCAGTCTGTTTATTGCTTCTTTTTGTTATCTGCTTTTCTGTAGTTGCCACTCTTTTACCTTTCTGTTATTTGACTAGTGCAATTTGACTAGCACAGTGCTTTTAAGCTTGTTAAATTGAGTATCATTTTCCCATGCTTAAAAAAAGAACCAAAAGAAACAAGTTAGTAAATGCTTGTCAGGAAAGTATGAGGGCCTGAGGTTGATTTCCAATATCCACACATAAAAAGTCAGGCATGGTGGTGTACACTTGCAGTCTCAACCAGGCTTGCCTAGTTGTTGACAAGCTCCAGGTCCCATCTCAAAAAACAGTAAATGGCTACTGGAGAATGACACGCAAGGTTGACGTATTAATGAGACATTTTTGTCTGAAGATCTTATGAAATTGTTGTTTTGTTTTGCTTAAGGTTTTTTAATGTAATTAGATGATGAAAGCAGAAGTCTCCAGTGATCGGTCTCAAGTATTTACCATAGGAGTCAACTCTTTGTTTTTTGGGGGAGGGGAGTTTCAAGATGGGATTTCTTTGTGTAACAGTCCTGGTTGTCCAGGATATCACTTTGTAGACCAGGCTGTCCTCTAACTCACAGAGGTCTGCATGCCTCTGCCTCCTGAGTGCTGGGATTATAGATGTGGGCCATCAGGACCAGCACAATCAACTCTTTGTATTCATCCTTGGCAATATCAGCTTACTACTTAACACTTATTGTGGTGATATTTTGTTTGTGTTTTTAACAAATAACGCTTGCCTGAAGATCAGAATGCAGAGCTAAGTCACTAGAGGCCAGGCAATGGTGACACACACCTTTAATCCCAGGACTCAAGGAGACAGCAGAGGGATCTATGTTAGTTCAAGGCCACCCTGGGCAACACAAAATTGATCCAGTCTAAAAGAAACAGAGCTCACACAAAGGTGATCCCAGTAGTTGGGATCCCATGCCTTTAATCCCAGCACTAGGGAGGTGAAGACAGGAGTTGTGTGGCTTGGAGGAAAGAGGCGGGAGGTAACAGGAGCTCAGTGCAGACTGAGGCAGCAGTCTGAGGACAGGATCCCCCATTTTAGTCTGAGTATTTATAGAGGTAAGAATCCTCTAGTGTCTGGCTGCACTGCTTCTGTGATCTCTCAGCTTTCACCCCTAATATCTGACTTCGGGGATTTTTTGGTTTTTTTTTTTTGGTTTTTTTTTTTTTTTTTTTTGGTTTTTCAAGACAGGGTTTCTCTGTGGCTTTGGAGCCTGTCCTGGAACTCACAAAGATCCGCCTGCCTCTGCCTCCCGAGTGCTGGGATTAAAGACATGCACCACCACCGCCCGGTCTGGGGTTTTACTATTAATACCAGTTAGAAGTCATGCTACAATTTACTAGTTAATCCTTCAAGAAAATAATTTTTATCAAATACATCTCCTAAAAAATTTTTCATTTCAGAATAATTTGTGCCAATGTCAGTTCCAGAATATCTGTCTTTTGCCAAAAAGTAAACGTTTAAATTTTGTTTATTAGAAAACTCATTTATTTTGTGTATTTGTGTTTTAAATCAAAGATACTTATTTAAGTAAAGAAATAGAAAAGGGGGAAAACTTTACTACAGAATAGGTATAAAGAAGTTCACGCACACATGCTGTAGTTCTTTGGACTCCAGGGTAGAAAGATTATTCATGTGAGAGCTTAAAAAGAAACCGGAAGTTTACTCATTACGTGTTTGTATCCTGCTTCATTAAAATCCTATTCTGAGTCTTTTAAAATCACTTCTTGTGAAGATTAAGTCCCTGTATTTTCACAACCTTGTCAGCAAGTATGATAACAGAATACAAAATTTACCAGTTTTCTCAGTTTTTCCCAACAAATTCTTCATTTCAAGTTCTTCTTTGCCCAGAGCCTGTAAGAAGTCCATTGCCAGTCTTTGGGCACCATCCCTTTCCCTAAAGAAATCACTGTGTGTCATGTGAGAATGCCCCTGCAGTCTCTGAGAGGACAAGAGAGCCATTGACAACTGCCCTCGCTGATGGCGGGTAACCATGGGGCCTCAGCGCCGCTCACACTGCCTCTCTCTAGCCAAATGTGCACTTACTCCCTTCTAAAGTCCTGGTTTCTAAGCAGGACCCAATAGTCTACAAACCTTGACCCCTTTCCAGTTCTAAAACTTTGCCTTGATTTTTCTCTGTTACTAAATTTATATTCAGAATTTCTTTTCTAATACTTATTTCTTCAGCTGGGCATGATAGTACACAAACCATTAATCCCAGACAGAGGCAGGCAGATCTCTTTGAGTTCAAGGTGAGCGTGGTCTACAAAGCAAGTTCTAGGATGGCCAGGACTGTTACATAGAGAAACCCTGTCTCAAAAAAAAAGAAAGAAAAGAAAACATTTTTTTCTTCACATACAAATGAAATCTAATGGATGTTTTACAACTAAGGCAAGGATTTTTCTCTACTATGACATATTCCATTGTAAACAGAAGAATGCGGAATACAGTGGGATTTCATACTCTGCTGTATTAACTATCCTGTCTTGTTATAGTAGCTTTCTTTGACTAAGAAGAAAATGCCTTCGGGCTGGAGAGATGGCTCAGAGGTTAAGAGCACTGACTGTTCTTCCAGAGGTCCTGAGTTCAATTCCCAGCAACCACATGGTGGCTCACAACCATCTGTAATGAGATCTGGTGCCCTCTTCTGGCATGCAAGCATACATGGAAGGAATGTTGTATACATAATAAATAAATCTTAAAAAAAAAAAAAAAAAAAAAAAAAAGAAAATGCCTTCTTCAGAGCAGGATTTAAAACAAGCATAGAACAGAGTGTACATTTATATGTATACAAGACTTACATCCTAGTTTACACAGAAAACATTTGTGCATACTTTAATAAAATACTGTGAGAATAATAATATGTATATATAAAGGTGGAAGGGACAGATACTTTGATTTAATTTCCAAAGATTAATAGAATTATTAATGGTTTAGCACGATCTTATTCTACTGTTTAATCCTCCCTAATGTCATCTTCAATTTAACAATCTCATGCAAAAACTATTTCATAAAACACAAAGATGCTCTTTTTACCATTTCTCTTGTGGTGATTATTGGCTTTAATTTTTTAAATATAAACTTATTTTTCTCTTAGAAACTTTGTATAGCGGAAATACTCTACAATTAATTTTAACAATGCCAGGATAATATTGATAATTAAGTGTTTAAAGTGAGTCTTTTGTGAAGCCTGCATGTTGGCTTGCTTATAATTAATTACTGCTACCTTGAATCTTACTACATCTACATCTGTGTGCTTTGAAATCTGAGAACACAGCCGATTTTATAATAAGTAAATGCTACCTGTTTTACTGCAGTGGTTCTCAATCTCCCTAATGCTGCAATCCTTTAATACAGTTCCTCATGTCGTGGTGACCCCAACCACAAAGTTGTTTCATTGCTACTTCATAACTGTAATTTTGTTACTGTTATGGATTGTATTGCAAATATCTGATAAGTGACCCCAGGGGATTACGATCTACAGGTTGAGAACTACTGTTCTAGACAGAGATGTTACTGATTAACTGAATGCTATTTTCTTCATTTTCCTCTATATTTCCAAAATGAACACTTCTGTTTTTGTGAGATTATGATATTAAACAAAACAGGTACTTAAGTAAATTATATTTTGTTTTTGCAAAAGGGAAGTAATTCATAGAAGACAAATCATGCTGTATTATTTTCTAGAAATGTAATTTTCATATTTTAAAATATAAGTGAGATATATCTATAGAGAAGCAGAGACTTTTTTCTTTTGAATTTTCAAAGCCCACATTTACCAGCCATTGGACAGTACTAGCCCTCTGGTCCTTGTAGACTACTCACTCAGTAATCCTATTTTCTTCCCACCAAAATAATGTCACATTTGCATCTGTTATTCCCTTTCATGATATAAGATGCCTTCCTACATTCTGTAGTATAAGGTTTAGTTTTTATATTTTATATTTCTGCTGTATCTAGCCTTCTTAAAAGACTGAGGTATAATTCTTGGATTGTTATGTCCTAGTTGTTTATATTCCTCTGTCACCATAAATAACCTGATGATTTAGGTTATGTCTTTTTTTTTCTCTCCATATTCACTGTGGGGTCTATAGGATAAATTGAATTAAATCATGGAATTAGGTTGATCTCACTGATTTGTTCACTCAGTCACTCGATACCCATTGTACAAGACAATTGTACAGGACAATCTTTTGGCATGGTTTTAAGTTCCTTGGGCTGTCTCTTCATATTCTCAACTAGTGAGGCTAGTCAGAGGTGACAAATTTTGACATTCAGTTAGATTCAAGTGACTAAAACAAAAGAACAGTTTTCTTATGAATCTAAGATATTCTGAAACAGCAATGTGGTTAGAATTGAGGAAATAGTAACTTCCCTATGCAATTTTCTTCCTTCCTTTTGCCTGCCTGCCTGCAATGTGTATGAGTGTTTACCTACATGTTCATGAATCATTTATATGCCTGGTGTCAGGAGAGGACAGAAGAAGGCACCAGGATCCCTAAAACTGGAACTACAGATAGTTGTAAGCTACCGTGTGAATTCTTTGAATCAAACACAAGGCCTCCGGAAGAGCAGCCAGTGTTCTTAACCATTGAACCATCTCTCTAGTCCTGGAAATAGTAATTTCTAAATATTTAAATAAGATGTTCAGGAGATCCAAGTATGCATTTGAATGCTAACTTATTAATTCATTGTATGCATCAAACTACTCTCATAAACAAGATAAGCTTTATTCTCTATTGTTAATCTCTATGTTGAATTACACAGGGAAGACCCTTTTGTCAATAAGCTGTGAAAATCACTTTTTATGCTAAAAAAGAGTGAATCTATGAAAGAAGGTACATTGAGCCAGGACCCATCACAAACTGTTTGTTTAAAAAGAGGTAATAGGCAAGAACTACTTCTGCACTGTGGTGGGCACAGTGTGAGATGAAGCTGGAAAGGCAACGGGTAAGTATATAAGCTGAAGAAGCTTAGTTTTCGTTTTGTTTTGTTTTTGAATGTAGTATAGAATCTTCATATTTTTTAGATGGAATTGAGTTGTGGACCAGATAATTAGATCAAAACTGTAGCCTTAAGTATAAAGTTAATTAATTAATCCATAATTAATGCAGAAATGAAATTCAGATTTGCCTAAAAGTATGATGGGTAAATGGTTGAAACTAGGTCCCAAAATGGTTGCCTGACTCAAAAATCAGTATCTTATCTACCTCCTACAGTACAAATATATTCTTTAGGACTGGAAAGGAAAAACTATTCAGAATTGGTACAAAAATAAAATTCAGATTTGCCTAAAGTCATAGCTAACTAGTAAATGATTAAAGCTAGGACTCATATGAGCTGTAATACTCTAAAACTAATGCACATACACCCCAGAATTGAACTACTTTGTGTTACACTTGCTCACCTGTGTCTATGTATTAAAGAACTGTACCTTCTCATTTTTACACTGCAATATTCTAGCATAGTGCACTGCCAAACAGTAGACACTTCCTTCAGTTGGTACTTTGTGTACACTGACCAACCTATGCTAAGCTGGCCCTTCTAGATCCTGGCTGTTTCTCTTAAATAATTGTGACCAATTTATTCTTCCAGTTTGTGAGAGTTCCCATTGCTCCACTTTTCCAGCACTTGATAGTGTATGCAGTTTGTCTTTTTGATATCTCAGTGTAGTTTTTTTTTAATTTGTTTAGTTGTTGGGTAAGTGGATTTATTTTAACATTTTTCTAAAATTGGGATGAAATTTATATAATATAAAATTACCTTTCAAAAGTGAATTGTTGAGTATTATGTAGTATAGTGTAATCATAATGTTGGACGATAACCACTTCTGTGTAGCTCTAAAATATTTTAAAATCATCACGATAGGAAACTCTGTACCTATCAAGCAGTTGCTCTGCCTTCTTGATGCCTAGCAGCCACCAATATGTATTCTGTGTCTGTAGGTACACCTATTCTGAATGTTTTCAAAAAAAAGGGGGGAGTGAGGAGTCATGCAGTGTTTTTCTTCTCTCAATATGTTTTATTGTTTATCCACATTGTGGTTTCTATTGATTAAATAGTCTACCATATGTGAATATTATCTATTGGTGCACTGTTTGGACATTTAGGATGTTTCTGCCTTTAGACATTGTTACGAATATATGAATGCTACTCGTGTGTGTGTGTCTGTGTGTCTGTGTCTGTAGATTCCAGTTCTTACTTATTTTGAGTGTGTACAACTAAGTAGAATTAATGATTCATGTGATAATTCTCTGTTTAGTGTGGAGAAAATCTTCAGTCTGTTTTCCACAGCAGCTGTACTGTTTCACATTTTCACCCGTAGTATATGAGGATACCATTTACTTTGTGTCTTTCTGAGCACTTGTTATTTTATTGTTTCTGCAGTGTTTGTTGTTATAGCCATCCTATAGTATGGTGGTGTCTCACTGTAGTTTTAATTTATATTCTCCTAATGACTAAGATGTTAAGAATATTTGTGTAGGTATGTTGACTAGGTGTATTTCATTGAAGAAACATTTTCGAGGGTTGAGTTTTTCTTTTAGTTATTGATTTTATAAGCCCTTATTTGATGCATGATTCTATAAATATTTTCTTAGCTCTCTAGCTTTTATACCCATTTTCTTAGAAGTTTCCTTTCATGCAGTTTAAATTTTTATTAAGTCTCACTTATATGCCTTTCAATTTGTATGCTTTGGTAGCACGTCCAAGAATCCACTGCCAAACCAAGGACATGAACAGAGCCTTTATAGTTCCTCTATGAATCTCATAGTTTGACTTCTTTTACTAGCTTGTTGATTCATTTTACATTAACTTTTATGTGTGATAAGAATTAAAGGTCTAGCTTGATGGTGGTGGCACATGCCTTTAATTACAGTGAGTTTGAGGCCAGCCTGGTCTACAAGACCTAATTCCAGCCTGGTCTACAAGACCTAATTCCAGGATAGCTCCAAAGCTACAAGGAAACCCTGTATCAGAAAAAAAAAAATTAAAGGTCTAGCATCATTTTTTTCAAAAAGCTAAAATAAATCCATTTGCCCAGAAAACCAACTGAACAAAAAACTCTACCATATTGAGGTATCCAACAAAAGAATAAAAAGGAAAAACTGCACACAATATTGAGCACTGGCAAAGTGTAGCAGTGGGAACACTCACTAACCAGTTTGTGTACAGGAGTTACAGTTTCTGGGTGAGCTGAACCATATGCATACTCTAGCAATAAAACTTGATCAATGCATAGTCAGTACTGACTAAATGCATGGTCAACACCATTTGTCAAAAACTGCTCTTTCCCTCAATAAACGGTCTCATCTTTTTTGTCAGAAATCATTTGATCATATGGGGGTATATTTCTGTTGGTTGCAATGTCTGTTTTTATTCTAGTCTCACACTATTTTGATCCTTTTGTAGAAAGCTTTGAATTGAAAGGTGTGAGTTCTCCAGCTTTCTTTTTGAAAATTATTTATTTTTATTTTATGTGCATTGGTTTGTGCATGTGTGTTTGTGTGAGAGTGTCAGCTCTTGGAGTTACAGAGATGTGAACAGCAGGTGCTGGGAATTGACCTGGGTTCAGTTCTCTAGAAGAGCAGTTCTTAGCCACTGAGTCCTCTCCCCAGCGCCTCCAGGTTTCTTCTTGTTTATGAAGATTATTGTGACTATTTGGGGTTCCTTATAATTCCATTGGATTTGTTTATTTGTTTTTGAGATTGTTATTCAATTACAACATTGCTCCCATCCCTTTCCTCCCTTCAAACCTTATCCATATCCCCCTCCCTGTTCTCTTTCAAATTCATGGCCTCAAATTTTTTTCATTAATTGTTATTGCATATATGTATGTATTTGTGTATACATATATTCATAAATATAACCTGTTGAGTCCATATACTGTTACTTGTTTTCAGTGCTAATGGTTTGGCACTAACAACCAGTTGGTGTGTTCTTTCCTGGGAAGTACCTTCTCTCCTACTCCCAGCTTTATTTAATTCCCTATGAGTCTTTGTGTAGGGTTGAGGCTTCATGGGCTTTCCCCATCCAATTTGGCATGTTTGTTGGTGTATCCTTGCTCAGCTCATGTTTGGGCAATCCTGTTTAGTAAGTTTTACAGGTCTAGCTACTGATGTTGCTAAGAGACATAATCTCAGAGCAAATTCCCTGATTCTCTGGCTCTAATAATCTTTCTGTCCCTTCTTCCAGTGTTCCCTGAGAATGATGTGTGAGAGTGTTTTGTAGATAGATGTATTCATTGAGACTAGACTTGACACTCTGCATTTTGGGTGGTTGTGGTTTCTTAATGGTCTCTGTCTGTTGAAAAGAGACGTTTACTTAGTGAAAGATGAAGACTACACTTCTCTGTGGATATAAGGACAGATGTTTATAGATCATTGTTAAGGATTATGCTGGTTTAGTAAATTTGTAGTTGAAGATTCTCCTCCAGTAACCATGATTTCACTAGCACTTAATAGCTATCTAGATTTCCAGTACAGTATGGTATCCCTCTTGTTGAATGGGTCTTAAGTTGAATTTAAGAATATTGTAGTGTTCAAACCATATAAATATTAAGTTTTCCATCCACAATCATAGGATATTTTGTATTTATTTGAGTCTCCTTTATTTTCTTTCAGCACTATTTTATAACCATCTATAAGTCTGTTGACATTTTTCCTAAGTATTTTATTCTGTTCATAACTATTTTAAATTGTATTCTTGATTTTTTTCATTTTTAGATTGTTCTTTGTTAGTATATAGAAACACAATTATGGTTAGATATGGTGGTTAATGCCTATAATCCCAGCATTGAGGACATCAAAGCATGGAAGAACACAAGTTTTAGGCCAGTCTGAGCTATATTGCAAGATCCTGTGTAACTAGAGGTTTCTCTCCCACCAGCCAGTTCCGAATAACCACTTTGAAGGTTAATATTAATACAAACTGCTTGGTCTGTTAGTTCAGGCTAATTATTAACTAGCCCTAACAAATTAGCCCATGTCTATTATTCTATATTTTACCATGAGGCTCACGGCTTGTTACCGCTCATCTTGCTCCTCTGGTGGCTGCTGGCGTCTCCCAGACTCTGCCTTCCCTTTCCCTTTATCTTTGCTTGGATTTCCCACCTGGCTTTATTCTGCTTGGCTATTGGCCAAATCAGCTTCTTTATTAACAAGTGGTAATAAAACATATTCGCCTCATATTGAAGGGCATCCCACATCAATTCTGATTCTAAAAATAAAAATAAACACACATACACCTAAATAAGTGGGGGCTGGGGAGATAGCTCAGTCACTAAATGTGCTTGCTGCATAAACACAAGAACCTGAGTTCAGATCCACAGCACCTACATAAGATCTAGGTGTGGCACCCAGCTGCATAGAATTTGTAACCCCAGCACAGCAGTTGGGGATATGGGGTAGGAGGATCTCTGGAGCTGGCTACTAGCCAGTTGGTGAACTCCAGGGTCAATGAGAACCCTAACATCAAAAATAAGGTAGAAATAGGCTGAGGACGATACTTGGTGAGAACACAGACAAGTGTATGCACATCCACCATAAACATTTCCTTGGATGACTCAAAACCATGCTTAGGTTCTCAGCTCTGGAGAGAGATGCGAGCGCCCTGTGCCTGTGCCCCTGCTTCTGCTCATGTCGCTTCCTGAATAGGATGTGTGAGCATGATCTCATCCTAAGGGCAAAAGACCTTAAAAGAAACAATAGAAGATAATGTCTAAACCATGAGAACAGAATACATTAGTTTTGAAGAGACTGAAAAAAAAATGATTAAGGGTGATTCAGAGAAAATTTTATGTGAATGGAGGAAATATAAAGCTTTTTTAAATCAATAAACAGGTCATGAATTCTGTTTAATACTTTCACAACTACATTGCTAGTTCTCCCTAAAAATGTACAGTAATTTGTTACTGAAAGACAGCACATTTTTCTCTGAATTTATGAAATTGAGCTCTTCACCTCAAAGGTCACAGAGTTACGACCATTGAGCTTCACAGTCAGCTAAATAAATGTGTTAGACAATCTTAATTAATATACACGCATGTGGCAGAAATTACAATTTGAGTTTACTCCTATAATGATACCTATTTCCTCTAATTCCAAATTATGTTCAATTTATGCAGTGGTTTCTGCTATTAAATAACACTTGCTCGAACTTTATACTTTTAATGGCCATGTGCTGCTCAGTATTGCACACCACCCGGGCATGCATGTGATGCTGATGACCTTCCACCCACAAGCATACTTCTCACTGCAGCTTATTCATTCATTAAGCTGACAAGAACTTACCGACTTCTGTGTGAGAGGCACTTGAGCTAAGCAGTGAGGGTATTACATTTGAGAGCTCAGTCAGCTCTGCTCCCTAGAATTTAGATTTTCACTGAACAGAATTATTTTACTTGGTATTCCCGGTTACAAAATTTTATATAACTCTCATCCAAATACTCATTGGCAATATTTAGTAACTGGACTGTTAATATAGAGTATCCTAAATTACATTTACTCTCATTTATGCCTGTTGCGGTGGTTTAATGGAAAATGACCCCCAAAGGGAAAGGCGCCGTTACGAGGTGTGGACTTGGAGGAAGCATGTCGCTGTGGGAGTGTCCTTTGAGGTATCCTATGCAGAGGCTACTCCCAGCGAGACAGTTTACTTTCTGTTGCTTGCTAGATGTAGAACTCTCAGCTTCTCTTCAACATATCTGTTTGCTTGCCACAATGTCACACCATGATGACAACAGACTAAACCTCTGAAAATGTAAACCACCCCAATTAAATGTTTTCCTTTATAAGAGTTACCATGGTCATGGTGTCTCTTCACGGCAATAGAAACCCTAAGACACCTACATTTCCAGGACTTTCCAGTTTCAAAACTTCTTACTTGGGACTAGAGAGATGATTCAGTGGTTAAGAACACTTGCTGTTCCTGCAGAGGGCCCAGGTTCAGTTCCTATATCCATATGGTGGGTCATAGTCATCTCTAACTCAAGTTCTGGGAGGTCCAATTCCCTCCTTGGGTTCTGCACACATGTGAAATACATACATATATTCAAACAAACACACATGAAAGTGAATAAATCTAAACAAAAAGACCTTTTACTTTCCTTTTATAACTTGTAATCCTATCATGATCTACTAAAATCAGCATATCTAAAACCAAACTTACTCTTCTCCAACTTTCAAGTATCTGTATATTCATCTTACTGTGCTAGTTTGGTAGACTCATTTATTTGTTTGTGTATTTGCTTATTACTTACTTTTTCCTATTATAAATGCCTTTTATTTGTGAATGCTCAATTCACCTATCTCATTTTGAAATCCCTCACTGCTGTCATCTTAGGTGAGTGTTTAATTATCTTACGCTTACGAATGTAAAATCATCCTGTGTCCCAGCTTGCCTAGAATAGCTTAAGTATATGTAGCCAGGCGGGCTTTGCATTCAAGATTCATTTGCTGTGGTTATGGACATGCACCCCCACTCTTGAATCTGGTCTTCAGCTTCTTGAGAACAGAACTTTCCTATGTTGCTGGTCTCGAATTCCTGGGCTCAAGAGCTGCTTCCTCCTCTCCCTAGTAGCTGGGATTTATAGGTCCATACCTCTCCCTAAAGGTTATTGGGTCTGTGACTGCAGAATATCTCTTTCATAAAAATATTTTCTTACAAACTCATTCAAGAAGGTTCTTTTCATATTTGAATTCTTCCAGCACTTAATCTTATTATTGCTGTATAATATTTTGAATTAACTAGTTTATTTTGATTGTATCTTCTAAAATATTGAACTGCCACCTATTGTGTAGAAAATACATGATTGGGCAATATGGTAACAAATAAGATGGTCCCGATTTTACCCTTCATATTTTTAGCAAGCAGTTATTAAGTGGGTTCTATGAACTTGGCACTGTTGTATGCACCTAATAGATAATAACCCATTTAATTTTTTATAAGCTTTTCTCTGTGACAATGCCCTGTTATTTTATGTATTTCATGCAGGTCAGAACTGAGGTACAGAGAGGCAAAATAACTTTTCCATTACCTAATACTAAACAGCACAGCCATGATTCACAAGTAGCTTACTGCTTTCAAGAGCCATGCTCTTGGTTCATTGTCTGCTTAGTATCTGTATTCTCTATCTCACACAGTGAACCAGAAGCCTCAGTTGGTATATTGTGAGGTATACTTTAGGAGTTTCACGAGAGGTCTAAAGTTCAGCAGATGGCAAGATACCCTCCATCTAGTAAAGAAACATGGGCTTTCTAAAGAAGTTGGAGGGGCTAGGGAAGATTTCTCAGCTGACAGGATTGTTCAGACTATATTAACAGGAGTAGTGAAAAATTTAGCTCCATCAATAATGCTTTAATGATAAAGAAAAAGTAAATTTGTAAAACTAGGTTGCAACCAAATCACAATTTTAACTTGTTCAATTTTAAAGTTAGCATATAAAATAATAGGTTTCATTGTAGCATCTTCATATTTGTATGCCATTATACTTGGTATTTTGAAAGAGTGGAGTAGTGTTATTGTGTGCTTTAGAAATATTTAGCTGCAGTGATATGTAAGTTTGAAGGGAGGAGAAGGAATGTTCAAAGTTTATTGCAGTAGTTCCAGGCCAGCCAGGCTACATATTGTGACCATTCCTTTAAAAAAAAATAACAAATGTTATTGCAGTAGAGTGCGTGCAAGAAAAATAATAAGTAACTAATTATACTATAGCTACCATATAACAAGTAGCTAACGGGAGAACAAGAGGCCAGAGCTACCAGAAAAAGATAATATGTCATCCAAGGGCTGGGAGAAGGCTCATCTTTGGTACTCTGGGTAGCTGGAACTGAGCCTGCTGCACAAAGCATGGTCTCAAAGGCCAACACCTTTGTGAAAGGAGAGCTGAAAACTTTAATCGTCCAGATTATATAATTCCTGGTCTGTAACAAGAAGCCAAAGCAAAAATTTCTAGGCTTTTCACAAACAGGATTTGGGGGAGTTTTGTTGGAGGAAAAACAAACACCCTCTCAAGTAAATATGTGATCAGAAGAGGCATAAATTCCAGTGGTCAGCAGAGACAACAAAGAGCACAACTGGCATATCAGCAGCAGGAAAGAAAACCTGAAAGAGACCATAAAACAATTAGCTTTATAATAATTAATAAAGTCATCATGAATAAATGGGACAGGATAAGACAAAAATACAACTTGTAGGACTGAAGTGTTCACTGAAGACTTGTTTAGACCACTGAAATAATAATTCATGAATCAGAAATTGATCCTTTAAAAACAGAAGATAAGGATTAAAAAATTACAAGAGTAGTAGGAATATAGAATGGGAAGATAGAATGCCTGGTCACAGTAACAGATAGAGAGACTAGAAAATGTGGCATTAAAATAATGGCTGAGCTTTTTTAGAATTGGTATGACAGGTAAGTCTTTATTTTTGAGAAGTACTCAGTGTCCTAAACAGAATAAATAAAAACTGTCTACATAGAAACAAATCAAGGAAAAACTTTTGAAGCAAATAGAGAACCTTAAAGCCAACCCTAGGGAGAAAACAGACACTAAATATGTAAACAATTGACTTTCTTATGTACAATAGAAGGTATTAGAAAGTAGAAAATACCTTCAGAATGTCTACAAAACATTTTACAGAAAAAAAAATGAAACATACATGCATTTAAATAAATTTTTAACAGTATGCCAGTAATGGACCTTTATTATGAATATGCTTTAACAAAAAGATTGAAACCAACTATGGTGGCACAGCCCTGCAATCTCAGCATTTATGAGTCTGAGGCAGGAGGACTGCAATTCAAGGCCCACCTAGACCAAGAGACTCTGTTGGGGCTAGTGAGACAGTTCGTCAAGTAAAAGCATTATCTGAATTTGATGACCAGAACCAACTTAAAAGAGAGAACCATCTCAGCAAAGCTGTCCTCTGACCTCTACATGGATCCATGGGATGCACACAAAAAAATATGCAAATAAGTTTTTCCAAGTTATTTTCTGTGTCTTAGATTTGCTTTAACATAACATAGGAGAGAAGGAGTTTTAGTGTAGTAGCCATGAACCAGTATTGGTTATGAATGAATGATCACTGCAGCCGGGTGGTGGACACATGGAAATTATACTATTGGTTCTATTAAAACATAAAATTGAAGCAGAACTGATAGAACCCAGAGCCTCATATGCTAGCCCAGTGATCTTCCACTGAGCTGTACTCCCTGTCTGTGCCTGTTTAATACATTGATAGTTGCACTTGTTTGTTTTAAAGTAAGAGATAAATTCATCTGGCAAGATCTAAGTTAGATGTTGGCAGGTATTTGGGGGGGGGACAAGAAATTTTCATTGTTGTTGATGGCAAAGTCAGTTAAAGCTTCTCTGGCAAGTAATTTGACATCTAATTGTAAAGCTGAAACTATTCATGATATTAATCAGAAATTCCCATTTAAATATATTGACTAAAGACATACATAGACAAAGAATTATTTAAAAAATATTCATCCCAACAAAAGTAAAATATGAAACAATCAGGATATTTATCAGTTAAGGAAATAAATGGATAAGCAGTCTATATTAGTTATATAATGCATAATGGATTAAATATTACAAACATATAGAGACCCTCAGAATTTAATCATATTTGGAAGTAAGGTCTTACTTATGATGATGTCATATTGAAATAGAATTGTCCCTGTCATGGTTTGAATAGAAATGGCCCCATACACTAATGTTTTTGAGTGCCTGGTCACCAGGGAGTGTCAATATTAGGAAGTGTGGCTGTGTCGGGGTGGGTGTGGCTTTGTTAAACGAAGCATATTACTGTGGGTGGACTTTGAGGTCTCAGATGCTCAAGCGAGGCCCAGTGTGGTTTTCTCATTCTGCTGTCTACCAATCCAGATGTAGAACTCAGCTATCTCCCCAGCATCATATCTGCCTGTACACTACTGTGCTTTCTGCCATGATGATAATGGACTAAGCCTCTGTCCTGGTTAGGGTTTTATTGCTGTGATGAGACACCATGACCACAGCAACTATTACGAAGGAAAACATTTAACTGGAGCTGGCTTACAATTCAGAGATTTAGTCCATTATCATCATGGCAGGAAGGATAGTAGCATGCAGGCAGACGTGGTGCTGGAGAAGGATCTGCGAGTTCTATATCTGGACAAACAGGCAGCAGGAAGAGAATGCCATACTAGGCGTAGTTTGAGCATCTGAAACCTCAAAGCCTGCCCCAGTGACACAGTTCCTCCAACAAGGCCACACCTACTTTAACAAGGCCACACCTTCTAATAATGGCACTCCCTATGGACCAATGGGGCCATTTTTATTCAAACTACCACAACCTCTGAAACTGTAAGCCAGCCCCAGTTAAATATTTTCCTTTATAAGAGTTGCTATGGTCATGTGACTCTTCACAGCACAGAAACCTTAAAAAGATAGACCGTAAAATCGGCGATATGCAGTACTTAGAAAGAAAGAATTGGTATATAGAACAACCTCAAGAAAAGAGTCCTTAGGGTAACACAGCAGATATTGGAGTGATGTCACTACAGTCCATGGAACACCAAGAATTGCTAGAAATCAGCACGGTGGGAGGGGAACTGTCCCATAAACTTCCAAAATAATATCAAGAGGCTTCTACCCTCCTGATAGTGAGCAAATAAGTTTCTGTTGTTTCAAGGCACTCTGTGGTAAATTTTTTCAGCCATACTGGGAATCAGATGAATAACAGAATTTTACATAGAAGTTAAAATTAACAAATTAAAACTATATGCACCAATTTGAGTAAATCTTAAAAACATTGCTGTCAAATCGGAAAAGACTTTATGGCATGATGCAATTTATGTAGCCCCAAGGGAAACAAGAGGGAAAGAAGGAAACTGTCTGCTTATAAGCTAGTAGAATTGAGTGGACAAAGTGATTTTGAACTTCGTTATAAAAGTGAATGATCTGCACTGAAAGTCACCACCCAGTGCACATAAAATGCTTGTCCATTCAGTGTACACTCCAGCAAAGTGGAATCGTAAGGATTCAAACAGACAGGACAATCTTGAAAAGAACAGAGGCAAGATCCCAGACTTCCTGGCTCCAACCTTACTGCAAAGGCATATGATCAGACTAAGAGGTATTGCCATAAACTTAAGAACCACTGAGTTGAATAAAGATCCTAAATACAGACTTTTATATTATGATCAAATAAT
The DNA here is from genome assembly GCA_004026605.1 of Ondatra zibethicus. Taxonomy (NCBI): domain Eukaryota; kingdom Metazoa; phylum Chordata; class Mammalia; order Rodentia; family Cricetidae; genus Ondatra; species Ondatra zibethicus. The sequence continues at coordinate 77,888 of PVIU01008430.1, forward strand.
GTTCTACAAAGATCCCAGAAACATTTGTAGGGGCTAGGGGAATCTGCAAATAGTGCTGAGAACACAAGATACCTACATGCATTAAGAAAAAAAAATTAGTAGAGGTTGGAGTAATGACCTTATACCATATAGAAAAATTTACCCAAAACAAATTTCAAAGACAAACATAAGAGCTAAACAAGAAAAATACTAGAAGAAAACAAAAGGGAAGTTTTATGGCACTAGATTGGTCATGATTCTTTGAATATGGCATCAAAAACAAAGTTAAAAACTTAACATGTGTTGCCAAGCAGTGGTGGCATATGCCTCTAATTCTAAGGCTTGGGAAGCAGAGGCAGGTGGATCTCTGTGAGTTCGAGGCCCACCTCATCTAAAGAGTTCCAGGACAGTCAGGGCTGTTACACCGAGAAACAGAACAAAAATAAACAAAACTACTAAAAAAAAATCTTTAAGACCAAGATTGACCATAGACTTGATTTGACATTTCTCCCAAGAAAATAAGCTGATATCCAATAAACACATTTAAAAACTATCTAAATTCCTCAGAATCGGAGAAATGAAAACCAGTAAGATACCAGCATAAACTCATTCAAATGATTGTAGTAACTGAAAATAGCATGAGGATATGGAGAAAGCGGAATCCTTTTTCTAGTAAAGATGGGAAATGTTTCAGTTAATATATAAAACAACCTGGTAGTTCCTCAGAAAGTTAGCTTGTGACCATATGACCCAGCCATGCCACTCATAGGAATATGGTTTGAGCTGAAAACAGGCCCAGGATTGTACACACAAACCCAGTACAGCAGCACCAGTTGTTATAATTTGGAAAGTTGTCTGGAAGAAGTCACACCATACAACAGGGCACACATGGGAGGGTTATTGGAAGAGGAGAGAAAAGGGGACAGAGAGGAGGGCAGAGACCGGTCCCTAAGGACAAGAGTGGCAGAAGAGAGAAAGAGAGACAGATGGACAAGTCGAGTCTTTTATAAGAGAACGTAGCAAATGTGCACAGGAGGTGCTCTTAGTGGCTGCAGCTAAGGATGTATTCTGTTAGGACCCTAAAGGCAGGCCAGTCCAGATGCCTGAATACTAGCATTCTCCCTTTTATTTATTATAAAAAAGTGAGGAGTTAGAAAGGGGTAGCAGATGAGGCGGAAATGAGGATGCTGTTTTCTCGTGACTGCTTCCTGCTGACCTGGGGAACGTAGATCATCTTTGGGGTCCCTGAGAAAGCTGGGGCGCTGGCCATGTCCTGGGGTAGCTGGCAGTTTCACTTCACTGTCCAGGCTCTGAAACCATCCAGCACCACTTGGACTTGGCAAAATGCTGTTCAAGGTGGATCCAAGTTGACTCCCTGGAGCTCACAATTCCTAGAGTTTATAAAAAGTTAAGTTTTAGAAATATTTAACATTCCCACTGTTTGTAATCTGTACCGGAATCCACATTATAGAAAAGGTAGTTTACTCACATAGTAATAGTACCTTGCCAGATTAATAGCTTGTCAGAATTCCATTGATTAATGTTAAAGCTATGAATTTCTAGAGTCTTAATATAACTGTAGCGTAGTGAGAAAGAAATGTGGAACATGTTTCATTCTTTAAACATCTGACATCAGCCTTCCTTGTCACCACTTAAGCTTTCTTTAAATAAACCTTAAAACACTTGATCATTTCCCATCACCACAGCATCTCCTGGACACCCTCTTTCTATCCAGTTTACCAAGAAACACAGGTGGTTGGTTACTGAGGGAAGTCATTGTAGTGTTAGTACCTTTTAAATAAAGGAATAGTGAAGAGTTATATTAGGATCTATTCTGTGAGGCTCTTTTCTGAATCTGGGGGACGTGGATACCTCTGGTGTGCTGTTGGTTCTCACCACTTGGATATGTTTGGTAGTCTTGTGCCTCCAGCTCTGTGGCTAACAGTTGGTAGTTCTGTAACAATAGCTGATTAGGAATATTCAGAGATTTTTGAATTTGGGAAACTGATGAAGCAGAGTATGGTTGTTAAAGATAGGAGGAGGAGACGGATCAGGAAGGAAAGCCTCCACTTCCAGATGGGGTTCCCAGTACAGTAGAGTTCACTGAGGTGAACTCTGAGGTGAAGCCACATTCTTCTGGAATTGGGGACAAGGCAGTTGATCTCAGTGTCCTCTGAAGCTTAAGGGAACAGGGCCCCAGACCTGAGGATTGACTGATTCCCACGTTGCAGCAGACCTAGACAGGACATTTAGAGAGGGGAGAGCAGACAGGTTTTGGAGCAATGAAAAAGAAAGAAAATGGAGAATTCTTTCTCATTTCCCCAACTATCTCGTACAAGGTACTAAGGCCAGATCTGATTTGATTTGAAAGGAGTGGTCAGTGGGTCTCCAAAAGATATCCCAATGGGAGTGAGGAGGTTTATGACACAGTTACCAAGGATGGAGCAGAGTTGGAGAAAGAAGATAGAAGGCTTGAATATGCTAGCATCCCAGGGATCCAAGGAGGATCAGATTGAGTGGGCACAAGCTGTTCAGCACATCATCACACAAGAACAGGGGCCAAGGGCTCTGAGCCCAAGAGAAACACAGTCTCCTGGTACTAGGACTTCAGGAAAAACCAGAAGGTGAGGAGAGAACTGTGCTCAAGAAAGGAAGCCTCACATCCAGGGGAATGGTCAGAGGTGGGTAGCCCGGCCAGAGACCCAATTGTTGGTTTGAATGGAAGGCAAAGCCTTCAGTGAATGAGAAACCTGATTTGTTGCAGGTGGAAGAGAGCGAATCTGTTGAGGGTAGAGCAGGTGGGTAGGGTCCCAGCACTTTCAGTGGGCCCTGCCACTAAGCAAACATGCCATACACAACAGAGTTAGTGCATTGGGGGAGGGGGAAAGCAGAAGAGTGAAAGGGTGATACCTACTTCCATCTATCGGATAACTGGCAGAATGTTGCAAAGATCCCGTTTAAAAAAAAATCAGGAAATGCTGGGAAGCAGCCATTTGTATTAATATCTAAGGGGTATTGAGACCAGGTCTGACTACAGTTCCCATGAGTGAGGTAGAGAAATAAAATCCAAGAGTCCGCAGTTCCTAGGATCACAGAAAATCAGAGAGGATCGGATTACATAGGCAGGGGGGCTGAAGGCTACGAGCCCAAGAGAGCCATGGTTGCCTGGTATAAGGACTTGATGAGGCCAAAAGGCAAGAAACCATACTCAAGAGACAAGTCCTCACTTGTGGGAAATGGCCAGAGGTAAAGAAGAGCGGCTAACCAATCATGTTAGTGTTGGATGGAGGCACCCAGTGATTCGTTAGTTGGAGAAGTGAGGCTTTTATATGTGGACCAGGTTCTAGGGTCCAGATGCACCTCAGCTCCAAGAGGGCCTGCTAAGTCTCATGGCACCAATGTTGTTTATTTAAAATCGGCTGAATAGGAGTCATGCCATACAACAGCTCTTGTATGTAACATGGCAGACTGAACTCACTTGCTTCTCCATGGGAGTAGTAGTTTTTATTCAGCAGCAGCAGCGGTATTAGCTGAAGCAGCTCTGAGCTTTATCTGCAATAAAACTGGAAATTTTTTTCTAGGATAAAAATCCTTCATTTTGATTTATAGAATTTGCAAACTTTAGCCAGGCAGTGGTGGCACATGCTTTTAATCCCAGCACTCGGGAGGCAGAGGCAGGTGGGTCTCAGAGTTTGAGGCCAGGTCAGCCTTGTCCACAAAGCAAGTTCCAGAACAGCCAGGACCACACAGAGAAACTCTGTCTCAAAAAAACAAACAAACAAAAAAAGCAAACCTTATCCTTACAATAATATCATATAAATTCTAACACTACCTTAATTTTATATAAACATTCAAAAGATTGCCATTTTCAACAGTTTGTCTTGATGCAAATTTTCTTTTCAACATTCACAACATTTAGGTTTGTAACCTCGGGAACTGCCAATGGATTATTGAGCCAAAATTGGGGAGCCTGGGGTCCCCCATGACCTTAAGATTTTCTTGACTTTTGTAGCCTTCTATTTCTTCCTGCTGGAAAATAGGGCATAGAACTAGAATGTTTCTAATTGAAATGAGTCTATTTTAAGCAAATATAATTACTAAAAATGTTAACTTTCATGCTTTAAATAGATTCTAGTGCCCTAAGAATCAAGTGCCATTCTAATGAATATTGTAACCTTTGAAAAATACTGAGATGCACCCCTGTAAAGTAGAAGAGAAAAAAATACAACAGATTTTTAATTTTCCCTATAGCATTTATCAATCATATGTCCTGATTTTTTTTAATCTCTTCAATTTCTTTTGGTTTCAGTTTTTTCCCCAGTAGGATAATACAGAAAATTTTCTGCCTGCAGATAGAATAGTTGTTCTCTTGAGATCACATTTAATTTTAAAAGCTATAAATCTATAAATTAAAATGTCCCCTGAGACACGGAAGTGTTCTCTGGCAGACCTCTGACTGCACAGTCAAGAGCTCTGTGCTCCCCATCACTGATCTTGGCTGGGGTGTAGCTGTTGTCATTCCCAGAGTCGCCCGCTTTTAGTGTACAGTCTATTTCTGCATGAATTCTTCGTATCTATCCCCCAAAGTTCTGCCTTTACAATGTGTCACCATCGAGGATGTATGCTTGAGAATCCGAGGTGATTGCAGTCTGTGCTCAGAAACAGTTTATGAAGGAGCTGTCAAAATAGGATGCAATAATTTCAATAAAACCTTAAAATGTTATGGAGGGAACTTAGCAGAATTAGCTTAGGTGTCCTGGGGAGTTAGGAAGGCTTCTCAGAGAAAGCAGTTGTGGAGGGGAGGGGGTTCCTGGGTAGGTAACTTAGAACTGTGCATTCTAGACAGAAAGCAGCTGTTCCAAAGGATCAGAACTGTGAGGTGGCCTGAGGGCTTAGCACCAATAGTTTTAGCTAGCTGAAGACATCTGAGGCAGAGGTTAAGGTGAGATAAAGCTAGACAGGTAGGCCAGATCCAGATACCTAGTCTTTAGATGCCCCACGGAGGAACTTGGGAATTTTTTTCTTTAGGAAATGGGAAATATTGGTGGATTTTTAGTAGTGGGAAATTTTGTGATCAAATTTGTATATCTTGAACAAGTTCTATGACCTCAGAGCCTCTGCACAGTGGATAATCACATTTCCAAAGTTCTCTTGAGGACTGAATAGCAGGATGCATATGAAGTGCATAGAACTCTGCATAGTGACTATAAGCTAATAGGCCTGCAGAGCTGTGTGGCTTCTCATTCACCCCACCAGAGCCTCTCTCTCTGCCTCACTTATTCATCACTAGACCTCAAATTCAAATTTACTGTGATTATAATGTGCATATTCTTGCTTTTTTTTATCTCTTAGTAGTTTTTTTGTTTTGGGTTTTTTTTTGTTTGTTTGTTTTTTGTTGGGTTTTTTTTTTTTTTTTTTTTTTTT